>JABXWE010102884.1:0-48164 GCA_014611495.1 Limonius californicus | reverse complement strand
CCATTTTATTTAAGTATAAATATTTACACCTCTTTATAATATTAAAATTCTTCTTCTTCTTCTTTTTCTTCAACAGCCTCTCACAATCCACTCACGGATGTAGGCCTCCCCCTCTTCCTTCCACTTTCTTGTGTCTTGGGCTAGTTGATCCTTTCATCTTCTTCTTAGATGTACCGTTATATCATCGATCCAACGCCTTTGTGGTCTTTCGACGCTTCGCCTATGTTGTTTTGGTCTCCATTGTGTCACATGTTTTGTCCACTTAAATCTTTCCTGTATAGCGACATGACCCATACATCCCCATTTGTTTGTCACTGTGATTTTGATTACATCTTCTACTTTGATTTTGCTTCTGACTGTTTCGTTTCTAATGCGATCTCTACGGCTTATACCCAACATTATTCGTTCGATGGTTCTTTGTGTTATTCTCAGCTTGTTAGCTTGGTTTTCCTTGCCTAGTTTTACTGTATGGCCCAGATCTCTCTCTCTCTCTCTCTTTGTTTCTCTCTCTCTCTCTCTGTCTTTGTTTCTCTCTCTCTCTCTCTCTCTCTCTCTCTATTTTTTAGTCAACTATTTTGACGTTTCTGTCCTGTATTTGTAGGGTTACTTCGTCAGTTATCATAATTTGGTTTTTTTCCATGTTCATTGTCCGTCCGACTTCTTCCGAGGCTGTTTTTAGCTCTATCAGCATATCTCGTAGTTCTTCAAGGTTGTTGCTAGCAGGTATGACATCATCCACAAAGCGGGGGCGAGACAGATATCGTCCGTCTATGCCAATTCCTTTTTTATTCCTTTCAAATCTCTTGAATATGTCTCCTTCAGCGAGAGTAAAGAGCTTCGGTGATATTGTATCTCCTTGCCTTACTCCGTTTAAAGTTTTTTAAAGGTATTTTGTACGTTTTTTGGTCTTCGGTGATTTCAGCTTGTAGGGTAGCCTTTTCATAGATGTGTTGTAGGAGGTTTTTATACCTTGAATCTATTCTTGCGTGTTTCATAGCCTCAAATATTGCCCATTGTTTTATTGCATTGAAGGCTTTGTTGTAATCGATAAACGTCATGTGGAGTGGGACGTTGTATTATTTGCATTTTTCTATTAGGGTACGCACAGTTTGTATGTTTGTACCTATTGTACTGTACCACTTTCAGAATCCAGGTTGTTCCGGTGGATGCTATTCATCGAATTTGTTCGTGATCCTATTTGTGATGATTTTGGTTAGCGGCTTATATGGATGGGGTAATAAGCTTATAGGTCTATTAGTTGTCTATATTGAGTTTGTATCCTTTCTTGTATAATAGTCCATATTACGAGAGCATTTTGCCAAGTATGTGGAATCTGACCCTCTGATAAACATTTGTTTAGAAGTATTTTCAGCGATTCTATAGTAGCGGTGTTGTATTCTCTGATATCCTCTCGTATTTTCTTCCTGATTACTTTGTTTATCTCTACATATTCTGGTGATTCTTTTCTCACGTTTCTTCGGCCTTTCAGTAGCTTACGTGTTTCTTCTTTTATTTTGTTATTACTGAGCACTACTTTCGAGCATATCTTTTTTGTTACCGTTTTTATGTCTGTTTTAATTTTGTTTTCGAGCGTTTTCTTTGTTTGACAATTTTGTCCTTAGGCTCTTCTTGATATTTATCGATGTTCCGTTATATTGTTCTATTGTAGAGAATCGTGCTTTTGTTATTAGCTTGTTTCTTTCAGTCGTGGTGTTTAGTCTTATTGTTGCTCTTATTAGTCTGTGATCGCTTCCGGCATCTAGTTTGTTTAGAACTGATACGTCTGCTATTATGTGTTTTTTATTGGTTATTATATAATCTATTTCATTTTTTGTCTGAGTCTCAACTCTTCCATGTCCATCTTTTTTGTATTTGTTTCTTGAAGAAGGTGTTCATACAGTACATGTTTTTGTTCTGAAGGTGGTTTAATACCTAACATGTCCCCTCTATCGTTTGGGGAACCTGGTCCGAAATTTCCTCTATTTAGTGTCTTGTTTTTTGTTTATGTTTGCTATCTTTGCGTTGAAATCTCCAATTACGATCGTATAGCGTGCTTTTTCTAATCTTTCTACAAGAGTTTCTTCGTACAGTTGCTCTGTTTCTTGATTTTCTGATGTGTTAGTGGGGGCATATACCCGGATTATTTGTAGATTGTATAATAAAATTACAACATAGAATCTATTTTATACTGACTAGAATTGTCTGCCCAACTTTTCTGTACAATATCGTGGGAATCCTACCAAGTTTCACCTAAGTAACGTATATTTCTATTTTCTTGGCGATATATTTTAATGTATTGGAAATATTCGCGCCGCCACGCCTGCAATCTCATCATCATCATCTGACATGGAGCCGACTCGAGGGTCAATTCTGGATACGCCAGGCCCACCCCTTGCCAGTAGGTGGGTAGGAATGTTCGGGATAGGGTGGGATCGGGTAGGGCATTGCACAACGTTAGCATGTCTGCAATGCATACCGCAAGACACCGCTGCTGCAACACCAGGTAGTTAGTAAGCTACGCATCAATGGGGTTGTTGAGTACGTAGCCGAAACTATTATGCGATTATGCGTTTGAGCCTAATAAACTTTGGTTTCAAAGTTTCACATTGTTCTTATGTCACATCATTCTATTGTTCTAAGGTTACTGATTGCACATCCCTTAGTTTCCTAATAACTAATAACCTACTTAATATTTACACACAAACTTATTTTTACTGCCCGTTATGCGATTATACATTTGACCCTAATAAACTTTGGTATCAAAGTTTTACATTGTTCTTATTTCACATCCATGTATTGTTCCAAGGTTACTGATTGCACATCTCCTAGTTTCCCGATAACTAACAACCCACTTAATATTCACTCGCAAACCCATTCACACTGTCCGCTCTGCGACCATGCCCCCGACCCCACGAAACCCCGGTAGCAAAGTTTCACCCTGCTCGCATCTCCCATCTGGTCATTGTTTTAAGGTAACAGACTGCTCCCCTCCTTGTGTCCCAATAACCAATTACTTAATACTCGCCGCACTAACCACCACTGCCCTACCACTCAGTTGGAAGGTCGACTCTGGATTGTACCTCCTTCGCACCCCAACCCTCTACCCCTATAATTTATATAATAAATCTTGAGTAAATGTTCGGCTTCCCCTGAAGTGGATGTGTACCAATTTTCAGCTTGATCCGCCATTTTGTTTCTGAGATATACCCAATGTTAAATTATTTTATTTTCTTTAAGGCGCCATAACTTCTTAAGGAGGCACTTTTGTATTAAAGTATGTTTGGTTTAATTGATCCCATTTGACCCCAGGAAGCTGTAGCTAAGCTGTGCCCCTTTTCTTTCGGGACACCCTGTACATATGTAATAATTAGTTTTCTAGTTCTAAAATTTCACTGAATAATAAATTTGTTTGTAAAAATTAAGTGAAGAGTAAAGATGATAACATTTTTCTTCCTCGGGTGACGTCTTCTACCGAAGGTTCGCTATATCATGTGTCTTGGAATAATGAATTTTTATTTTTGCTTTACCATTGTCTTAAATCTTTCAGCCAGGATGAAAGTTTCCCACTCACGGTATAGGTTCTCTGTTTTTACCTTATATCAACTAAGGTATTATTTTCGTTTTCTCATAAGTGACATAAATATTCTAAGTTGCAACTTTTCATGGTTTTTAGTATATCCAGACCTTTGTTCAATCGTTGCAAGACTGCTTCGTTTCTAATTCACCCTACCCATACATTTCTGAGCATCCAGCGATGCAACCTCATTTCAGAACGTTTTAATTCTTTGTTCATTGCTTGTATTAACGTCTATGATTGGACGCCGTATAAAAGAACGTGAAAAATAGCATTTTATAACACTTAGTCTATGATTACGGTAAATCAAGTGTAAGAAGTGCATTTTCACGATACCCACTTATGCTCCTGAAACCCCGTCTTGAAGACATACAGAACAGCTGGAGTAGGTAAGTAACGGAGTGAAGGCCGAAAACCAGACGATTTCGATGTCGACCTTATGCGAGGTGGAGAGACGATAGCGATCACATAGCAAGCAATCACTGGTTGGGAACGGCATTTGATCGATCATAATGGAAATAAGCAGAGCAGGTGTTTATCAAAGAAGGAACTTTGAATTCTGATACATGATGATGATGATTATCAAGGTTTCTATAACATATCAGCTTAATCTTTTTAAAAAAACTTTCAGTTCTACTCATTATATAGCTGTTTACTCTTTCCAGTTGGTGTCCGCCAATTGCGGTATTTATATTATCTATTTTACGTATTCTAATAACCATAAACTTAGTGTTTTTCTTGTTCATATTTAGACCATATAATTATTGCTAGAGATATCGAACAACTGTTTGGAGGTCTTCTTCGCTATTAGAGATCAGAATTTTATCGTCAGTGTACCTGATGTTGTTTACGGTTACTACATTAATAATAATACCTTCACGACTATCTTCCGGTGCTTTATCAGAGACTACTTCTGAGTATAAATTAATCAAAAAGTAGACAATACGCATCCTTAGCGTACCCCTTTTATGATTTCTGTTTGTTAACCTTCAGTGTTTTCTAATCTAACCGACGCGTTCTGGTTCCAATATAGTTTTGCAATGACCCTTATATCTATACTAGCTAAACCTATATCGTTCAGTATCTACATTAATTTATTATGCTGCACGTGCTCGAATACTTCCTCATAATCCATGAAGTACTTGTAGATATCTCTGCAGCACTTCTCTGGCACTCTAAACCATTTTCAACCTAAGCTGGATATTAAATATTAATGGCGCTTTCACATTTTCGACATATATGCTATTATGCATTGTTGTTGTTCGATTGAGTGAACTGTAGGACGCTAATTTCCAATCATTTCTTTGGACCCAGGCCATATTTGCCATATCTGGGGTAATTTCAACTCCAGTAGTGATTTTGAACGTGTAACACATGGCACGTGATCTACGGCGTTACTTCTTATTCGACAGAAGGGCCACTTTCAGATTTTTCCCCGCTAGAACAATCTCACGGACCTCGGGGGGATTCGAACCTACGTCGTTCCTAGGATCTAGTGCGCTAACCGCTAGAGCACCGAGGCCGGTTATTATGTATTACTTTCAAAAATATTTTGAACACATGGTTCATTAAGCTTATGTTTCTATGGTAACTTTGGTAAACGTTATAAAATTTGGTACAGCAGATCGTGTTAAACAATTCAACTAAATTCTATGGTCTTATTCTCTCTCTCTCTCTCTCTATATATATATATATATATATAAATAATAATAATTATATGGTAAGTATTATTGTATTTTTATACCAACAAAATTCAATTTCTCTCTTTTCACATTTTTTTATAATTGTAGAACGATTACAAAGTTCATTACCGTAAAGTACTATTAATTGTTGTTGCTGAATTTATGGAGCGTCAAAGTACATATTTAGTATTTGTTAAACGTGGTAAAAATGTGCTGCTATTGACTATGAACTAATAGTTTACGTATGCAGCTGCATATCTTACGCACATGCTCGTTATGATAACCCTATCTTGTTTATTTACACTATTACTGAGAATTTAACGAAAAAGAATAGATGATTACATTTAGGTGACTAGCTGGAAATTGTTGCCATTTATTTGATTTAGTCAAAAGCTTTTCCTTAATAAAGCGGATTTTTATTTTACTTCCAGAGGCTTGGACAGCTTATCTTCTCTTCAATGCATCAGCATGTTGAAAGGTCTTGCGAGAGGAGGCCGCACAATTGTTTGTACAATTCACCAACCTAGTGCCACAATATATAAGATGTTTGATCACGTTTATGTTCTGGCAGAGGGGATGTGCGTCTACCAAGGAGCGAGCATAAACACCGTCCCGTATTTGTCAAGCGTTGGTCTTAATTGTCCAGAGTACCACAATCCTGCCGATTATCGTAAGAATTGTATTTGTGTCACTTCAATTCGATTATTAATTAATTTGTTCCTGGTATTCTAAAATCGGTATTTTATTGCGAAAAACAACAATAAATCCAGTATATGGCTCCTATCTCTTTATGCCGAAAAGTGAACAATTATTAAATATTGCTATAATGCTTGTTCTCTTAGCGGACGAAGAAAGAAATGCCAATAAAGAAAAGTTTAATTATTTATTTAATTACACCACAGTGATATGGAACGATTGTCACTTTTTTTTGTAATAATATATTTTCTATTATTTTTCTGTTATAGTTTCTATCTGTCTAGGCAACTAGAAGAAATGTAAATGATTCTGTAAATTGATTTTTGATATTGATTTTCTTCTAATAATCCAGTATTTTCCATTCAAATGAAGATTTGAAACCGCCACAAATACCTCCATGCGGCACAGTTAGAGCCGAATCAGCTGTGTTTACGTTGTATCTTATGAATTTTAGGTTTCTTAACTTTGTTTGGCTTCTTTTATGTGTTCCTTAAAGCGTGAATACAAAAGAGACGCTAATATAATAAGTGTTTTACCGTCGTAATTCAATGCTTATTCTTATAACCTTCTTTTATTATTTTGCGTTTTCTCTAAAAACATATTTTACGTTACGTTGAAGTCAATAAAGAAAATAGGCAAACTGAGTTAGTAAACTCGACAAAGATATGGTCAATGAAAAGCACAATGGGAATATCGGCTACTTCTTTTTTGAAACTTCGCCTCTCATGATTATGCATTAGTGAATAAATATTGAAAAATATGAAATTATGAATATTCATCTAATATACAGTTACTACATTTTGTTTGAAAGTGCATCTTCACTGTGATGATATGTATGAACATTATGGATTTTACAAATTTATCACGTTACTATTTACTATCACTACTACCAGCACACAATTGGCCAGTTATTATTGATATATCGCAATTAGGGAAGCGTGGAAGGGCCGCGTATTTTGTTAATTCTTCCAGTTAGTATACATTCGTAGTTTGTGATGTTATAGTCATAATTCCTGACTTCTTCCTCTTCCTCCGTTTTCTTAAGCTTTAATCTATTTATTTTTAATATAGACTAATGGGGTGGGCTTTTCACTGACGTTGATACCCAGCGTTCGGCCTATCTTTCCATTGGTCTGCCTGGTCTTCGTGTTCCTTCTCAAACTCCATCTTTTACTGTTTTTGGTAGGCAGTTTAAATGCTTCTTCTAAGCTTTCCGACAAGCTCTTGAAAATGTTGCAATATCGTGGATGTCGCACATCTGACGTATTTGCTGAGTTGGTTCTCGGTTCCAAAGCAGTTTCATCTCAGCTGTTCTTATATACTGCTTTACCCTAATTGTTTTTTCGTGTGTTTCCATGGGCCTTACAGCATACTTATAGATTTTAATTTTGCTTTCAAAGGACATATATTTGTTCCTCCGCATTGCATCTCTCAGTCTTCTAGATCCGGCTGCTTTGTAAGCTTGCTGTAGTTTTAGACTATAATTTTTGAAAATGCCATATTCATTTTGACAATTCTTATTGTAATCTGAGAAATTCCGATCTCAATTTTTTCTGCAGTCTGTTAGATCAGTTGTCTGTTTTTGTTAGTGTGTTCAGCTGGGGATCCATGTAAGTGTTGAGTTACAAGTATAAAGTCAATTAAACTGTGTGCTAAAAGAAGTACATCTAAGCTATGTATAGCTTAAAATTAGTTATGAAACCATGTAAACACAGCTGTTCCAACCTAATCTTCAGTTGAATTGATACTTAGTGTAGGACAAAATCAACTTAGGGTAATTTGGAGAAAACTTTATGAGTCTTTTGTATGTTCAAAAAAGGAACACAAGAAGGTTTACCTATTTTTAAAACTGACCCTTATTTTATTTTTGATATACAGCGCAATACTTTTTAGGAAATCAACTTTACATTTACTAGAAGAACCCAGAATAACTACTGTGCGCTAGAAAAAAAGCACTAGTTTATACTTGTTTTGTAATTTATTTGGGCTTTTTCCGACTGTACTATAGCACAATATCATCTAAACTATGCATACATCAAACATCATCTCTCGCTTCTGGAAATAATAATATTATATAATATATTTTGAGTCGATTGTGGGCTAAAGGCAAATTAGCGAGCCATTCTGTCTAGTAAATTATGACTGGAGCAGAAATGTCTTTATTTTTGGTAGTTAGGAACACACAGTATGTTGTAGATCCTCTATGGCTATGATATTTGCACGCGGAGACAGAAGATATTTACGTCTCTAATGCAATATGGCTCTCGAAGTATTATATTGTTATATATTTTAAGGGTACTTTATTACGTTTATGGAATGTATTTTATTGATTTTTTAAAACATTATACGATGGAAAACAACGATTTTGGAATATAAACCGAAGGCTTTATTTTTCAATCTTAGAAAACAATAGTAACTATTTTAAACTAGAAATATATATTTTCGCAATATCACGATACCATTGTTCATGAAGTTCACATACTAACCGATTATTTACCATTATGTCTGAAATAATATAAGAGTAGATTGGTATACAATTTCTTCCTTTAATAAGACACTGCTAAGGATGATTTGCAAATCTATGAGAATTTTAGAGCATTGTGATGTATGATAATTCGTAAACGCCATCTAGTCATTATTGTTCATTGTAGATTTTTTTAAAACTCATTTTATACAATATGCAGGCTGTTGTGTTTCGAAATACAAAACTGGTATTATTTTCGAAGGTGCCAGATGAAATTTGATATGTCGATTTATGTAAGGAATATAGTCTTAAAATCGTTCAAAAAATAATTTTTATAAAGAAAATATCTACAGAGCCATGAGTTCGTGCGGTTTCTTTTTAATCAGTAGATATTATAAAAAGTCGAAATTTATTATAAATTAACAAGGAACACCAATTCCGAAAGGTAACCTTACAAAGTATTTTTATGTACCATCAAAAATAAATATTTCCTACGCCTTACTGCCTGCATAGTTCTGCAAACAATTAATAAATTAATAGTTACTAATTATAAACTGGAAATACTGATTTGTTGACATACAGTGTTGCGTACAATCGGCAAGACGTTTAAGATAATTACTTAATAAGCTACTATAAAACATTCAAAGAAAAGTTTCATATTATTATCTTCAACATAAAATGTGGCTTAACACTACGTAAGTTAATAATATTGTTGCCATTTCAAGTTCAAAAATACTTGCTTGCTACTAAATAAATTAATAAGGAACTATTTTATTCGTCATATAATATTGATTTAATGGAATTTTTTTGAAAATTTTACACATCTTATGAATTATATCTGTTAATAATTAATCAATCCCTAATTTTGTAGTATTGGAAGTTGCAAATGGTGAATATGGAAATTTCACTGAGCAGTTAGCGAAGGCTGCGAGTGAATTAAATTGGAGAAGCTTTTATACAGCACCTAGATGTAAGTATTATCATTTATATTTTACGTAAAATATCAATTTTGATTTGATCCATCGATGTCAATAAATTACTGTAATTATCTATGTATCAGTTTTGCAAATGTTTTGAATTTACAGTAGAAATCGAAGAAGAAAGAATCATAAGTGATACTGTAAATGAAAAAATAGAAGAAATTAAAACTGTCGTTTTAATTAATCCACCTTCAGAATGGAGTAAATTTTGGATATTACTTAATCGATCGTTTATGCAGCTTTACAGAGATTGGGTAAGAAATTGGGTTCTGAAAAAATAAAAAGCATTCAATTTCTTGAAATACAACTATTGACCGTTATTATTACATGTTGATATATTCATTGTTATTGTAATGGTACCTATGCGTCCACTTGATTGTGGCAATTTGGTCGCTACCGATTTCTTGTCTATCGTTTGCTCGCGGATCTCTATGCTCGACAACTATTTGCTCGCGGGACAGATCAAGGGCGTATCCAGCTCAAAACCGAAAGGGGGCAGCTTTCTGAATCCAACTTCTTTCATGAGGGAAGGGGGTTCACGGGAGGGGATGCAATAATACACAATTACAGAAGAAAAACACTATTTAATAATACAACTAATCTTTGAACCGTAGTTTGTGAAGATTAGTTGCAAATTTTCTAACTACAGCTGCCACTAATTGTTTCTTGTTTGCGATAACCCATTAACGACTAATGCTTAGCATGGCTAACCTATTTAACCTATTTTCATCAATAGTGCTTTTAAGCCATGTTTCAATTCGGCGAAGGGAGGTGAATGAACGCTCTGTAGTGCTTGTTGTGCAGGGCTGTGAAAGCAAAATCAGTAGCGCCTTTCTAATGATTGCAAAAAAACAAATCGCTCTACCTCGATGATAACTGGCGCTCCTGGGTCTGTACATGTACTTTGCAACAATGGTGTATGTTTTTGTATTTAGTGGAAGGTCTGATGATGAAAAAACCCCAACCACCTCTCATCTTGCTAGCTGACGGCGGAAACAACGCACAATATTTACAGAAAGTACCTATGAGTCGCCTTGGGTAAGCTAACCATGGTGAATATGTGTCCAGCCAATGGTGACTGAATTTGCTCTTGAGGTGTTTCGCATTTGCCGCAAAATCGTAGATCTTCTAAGGTACCCAGCCATTTTCCAGCAGATGTTTTTTGTTATCAACCGGCACAGGGGTCGCCAGGCCGACGATATTTCCAATATCATCTTCATGACAACCGTTGTCTTCAGTTTTACTTTCACTGACTGGCACCGTGGTTTAAACCATAAAAGAAGGCCTCGCAGTCGCAGTGTCTGAAGCAGAGGGTGGTTGTACTTCCTTGCACTCATCGCTTCTGCTGGTTGATTATTGATTGTTTATACGGGGAGGGTTGTTACAGCCCTTGACACTGCGGCCAATTACGTATCCCCTTCTGTAGCTAGTCGCTGTCAAGTAGATCCATCCCCTTTATCAGATCTAGGAGTTTGTTGATCAGACTGGCTTGCGGTTGTATCTCGTTGGGATTAGTGCCCCCTAAAGATTTGATTGGAGACGGCCGTGGGCTAGAGATTAGCGCGTTAGACTTCTACGCTGAAGGTCCTGGGATCAATTTTAACGGCCGTTCTCCCTCGTAAGGCAATGGCAAACCAGCGAGGTATTCTGCCTAGTAAATCTTCTCTGGAGTAGAAATGTTTACATTACCCGTGGTTCGGAGCCCACGAAAATCTGTAGGTCCTCTATGTCTGTGGCACTCTAAACGCGCAACACAGGCATAGGAGAGAAGATCGCTGCGTCTCGTAAGATAAAGCACTCTAAGAAAGATTTGATATCTTCTACGAGCTAAGACTTCACATTGGAATATTATGTGGGAGGCTGTTTCCTCTTCCTCGACACATAGCCTGCATATAGGATCTTCGTTAAATAGCCCTATGTTGTAGAGCTGTTGTCTGAAGTACCAGTGTTCCATTAGGAGTCCTGTCACCACTCCAATTTGAGTCCTACTAAGCTGTAGCACTGTTTTGGTAAGCTTGTGGGGATGGTTAACCATCATAGCTTTGCTTTGTCTTTGTCGAGGTGAGAGTCTCCAG
This sequence comes from Limonius californicus, assembly GCA_014611495.1. NCBI lineage: Eukaryota > Metazoa > Arthropoda > Insecta > Coleoptera > Elateridae > Limonius > Limonius californicus. Next base: position 36,693 of record JABXWE010102884.1, on the reverse strand, counting down.
TGTTCCGAATGTTTGGTTACGATCCATTCTTTAACTGCTCCTCTCACTGTCCGTTTAGTTAGACCGACAACAGGTTCGGGCTCTGTGAACGGTGTTTCAGATCCTAGTTTTGCTAGCTTATCTGCGTTTTCATTTCCTTCTATGCCTCTGTGACCTGGCACCCACACAAGTTTTACCTTGTTATAGTTTTCCAGTGTTAGGAGGCTACGAGTTCAGTTTCAGACAAGTGTTGACTTAATCTGGTTTGAATTCAGTGCTTTCAAAACATGCCGGACTGTCAGAGATAATAAGGTTGGTTTTGTTTGTATAGTCCCGTCTTATGTTCTCTTCTATTGCTGTTAGAATTGCATAGATTTCAGCTTGGAATATTGTGGCAGTTTGGCCCAGAGATATGGGGGTACTATATCTTGGTCTACTGCAGTAGACACCAGCTCCGGTTCCGTTGCTTGTGCGTGAACCGTCTGTGTTAAGCCCAATTTTGAATTTTTTGAATTTTGTATTTTTGCCGCCGTTATGTGGCGCTGTTGTCTAAATCGCCTGTGACCGCAGACGCGACGGGCGGTTGAGCAGGCTCGATGTGTAGCATATTCAAGAATATGTAATAAATAAATTATAAAAATACAGTCCACTGTTTAATTAAAGGAAGGCAATATACAGTCTCTATACCATGCTTTTATGCAAGTCTGGGGATTCCCCTTGATCCTATTCTTCACGGTTTATCCCTACTTCGAAGGGTTTATGAAAAGAGTATTTTGTTAACATGTAGTCCGTTCCCATTTTTAATTTTGGATCAGATACTACATTTATTATTTTGGAGTGTTCCCATGTGTGTTGGGTGCTTCCTCAATTACCCTTGCAGTTTAGGCGATACGCTCCCATGCGTGCCTCGTCCTTGATTATTATATCAAGAAGAGGAAGTTGCAGGAGGGCTTATAGTGTTGCTGTCGGAGTGCTTCTGAATGCTCCAGTTATACAGACAAGCCAGTTCTTGAACACTAAGAAGCTGGTTTATTGTTTGTCTTTGATTTACCTTGGGCCACCATACTAGTGAACCACAGGTTATTGTCGGTCTTATCACCGTTGCGTAAAGCCAATGGACCATTTTTGGTTTTAGTCCCCATTTATTTCCAAAGGCTCTTCTTCTCATCATCAAGGTTGTTTTTGCCTTGTTAGTGATTCTTTGCAAATGTCTAGAACCACACCCAAGTATTTGACCTCCGCCTTGATTTACAAAGTTTCTTCGAAGAGTTCCAGAGGATTTATGCGCCTCCGTGATTTCTGTTCCTAGTGAATGGTAAGAGGCTGGTTTTTGCAGGATTTACTGTAAGGTTTTCCTTGTTACATCATGTCTCGACCTTAGCCAGAACAGTTTGCATTATTTAGTACCTCTTCTTGCGGGCATCCCCTGGTTGCCGACACCACCGTCTCTTCGCCGCATAATGTGGCTTTTACTTGTCGACTTTGTAGCATGTTTCTTATCCACCTACATGAGGTGTCGTCAATACCATGTCTCTTAACCGCTTGAATCATTGATTGAAAGGAGATATTATCAAAGGCCCCCTGTATGTCAAGGAAGGCTCCTAAAGCGATTTCCTTGTTTTGTAGGCAGCGCTATATCCTGTTAACCAGGGTATGGAGACTGCTTTCACATGATTTGCCTGCTAGGTAGGCATGTTGGTTTTTATGTAGAGGTTTCTCTATGAGTGCCCCTTCCCTTGTATGCCTTTCTACCAGTTTTTCCATCGTTTGCAGAATGAAGGATGCTACGCTTATTGGTCCTTAGCTTGGGCGTATGAGTTTCGACCCGGCTTTGGTATGAAGACCACCTTGACAGATCGCCAAGTTTGAGGTATATGACTTAGGGCCAAGCTAGTTCGAACTAGCATGCATAACACTGGTATTAAGACTTGCTTCCCTTCTTGTAGCATTACTGGAAGGATGTCATCAGGTCTGAGAGATTTATACGGTTTGTAGGTGTTGATACCCCAGTTTATTTTGTCGTGGTTTATCACGCAGTTAGCCACCTTCCAATCTTCTCTTACAGCTCTGTAGAAAGTGTTATTAGAGTTTTGAATAGGATTTGGCTGGGTTAATATTACTGATCCTGGAAAGTGACTTTGGAGTCTCTTGTCTCAGTCTCTCTGCCAGTAGCAGTAAAGTTTCCTTGGGGGTTTTTGTAAAGCACCTATACTACGGATTGAGGGCTCTTTAGCCAGGGTACGGTGGAGTATTGCCCCTTCAGATGTATTTTCAACATCTTGGCAGAGCTTCCTCCACGAAAACCTCTTAGACTTCCTTACCATTTTATTGTATTCGGTGAGGGCTCTGGAGTATTTGTCCCAATCACCTGTTGTTTTTGCTCTATTGAAGAGTTTCCGAGCATTGTTCCCCATTTTAGCGAGGTCATTGTTCTACCACCCCACCTTTTTATTAGTGATTATGTTTCTTGGTGGACAGTTATTCTGATATGAGGTTAGGTACTGCTAGTACTTTTCTTTCGTTTTAAATTCACCGCAAAAAATAAAATATAACTTTTACTAAACGCTAGTGTGGGCGCAGCATAACACATGTAAACGTAGATGCCCAAATAAACGTCAATACTTACCATTCTTAGTTTCTTACCAACAAACTTTCCAATATCAATTTTTGTTTAATTTGTAATAAAGTAGATGGCACGAAACAACAAACTTTACTGTCGTAAAAATGCATACACCTGTGACCGACCCTTGTGTGAATGTACCTTACCTGCACTGACGAACCGTAATGCGCGCGTTCTTATATATGTATGGGGTAAATAGCTTCTGGAATATTGTCGTTGTTGATGCGTCGTGAAATGAGACGAGATTATTCTAGAATCTCCTTGTTGCCAGGAGCTAACTGTACATCCATCTGTGAGAAGTCATAAGAACTACAACTTGTACGTGTATAATACACGTACATGTTGTAGTTTTTATGATTTTTTACAGACGGCGCGAGGGTCTCTACTTCGTAATTAGTATCTTTCAAAACGTTGACATACCAACAAGCAATCTGTTAATCAATTTTTCAGAAATTTGTTGTTTATATTTTTCTGTTTCATTTAAAATTTTTTTCACCTTGGAAGAAGGGCAGCTGCCCTCCTCCTTGCCCCCCCCCCTCGATGGATATGCCCTTGGGACAGATGCTGCAGGCATGCAATATTATCTGTAGGCATTTTGTATATGCTGTTGGTACTTCTCAAAATATTTTAAATCCCTTATAGAATATTGATAGTCAAAGCAGGGTTGCCTGTTGTATTTCAAATTCAATAGGCTAATATTTATCGAATCAGTGTTTATTTTTAAGTTGCATGAGCTTCCAGTTCCAATTCCAAGCTTTTCAAAAGCTACGATATCCACGATCATAAACTCACATTTTGTAAAAACAATTTTTTTGGCTGTTGAAAGGAATATTTCTTTCAAACCTGAAAATCTGAATTTTAAAGAAATTAATAGTCCCTCTATTCCCATCTTATCTGGAAATAAAAGTGAAGGTTTCCATTATAAAGCAAAACATGCGCTAAATTTATTTACAAACAAAGTGCCTAGCAAAATACATACTAGTTTTCTGAGTTAGTGCAGTTGTAGTATAGCGTAAGTTAGTTGTTGAGCCAACTGAATGGCGAGTAGCTGCCTTGGCGAGCATCTTTTCTAGCGAGCAAACGCTAACTGGGCAATCGATGGCGAGCAAATGGTAGTGAACAACTGGTGGAGAGCAAATGACCTAGAACCAGTGTAAGTGGATTTATATTAATTTATTTCAATTCAAAATATCGTGGCTCGGAGCAATAGAGATAAATGAATGTTCGCATCTAAGAAATACTGTGTATGTTTTTTTTTTAAATGGGATACCTTCTGTAACTATTGTTTTTTAAGAGAGAATATTGTAGGGCTGATTATGATGTAGTTTATGGGATAAATGGGAAGCTTCCGGTTTAAGTAGTAGTAGTATTTACTTCGATTTTCAAATGGAATATCATGTATATTTTATCAGAAATAGTTAGATTTAATTTTAATTCAATATTAGTTTAAACAAATCAATATCGTAAAATGAATTTCGAATAATTCAACTGTATTTCAGTATACACAGCCTTAACCGTCGACTTAATCCCAATTTGTGTAATTAGACCGCTAAACAATGTCATTTAAGTTGGCAAGCACCGTCCATAAACAATAAAAAATATCAGTAAATATTTCAGGGCGTTTAAATCAGTGAACGTCATTGATTGTAAAACTGTTTCATTAAAAGTGATTTGTAACAGCTCATTCAAGAAAATTACTCGTATATTATATTTGTAAGAATAATTCTATCTTCTATTGAGAAGAAATATATTTAAACCATCATCGTAAGTAATTCTCCTATAAACTTTTCCTCGAAGATAAAAATTCGTATAAATATTATTTTTCGCACTCTATTCAGAAAAGATATTTAAAACCAAACTCACAGACATTTTTCGCCAAAAATGAAGCTTATGAGCAAATATATAAAAAGAATATATTAAAAAATACAGTAGAGAGCATTCAGGGGAATTCATAAAACCAAAAACATACAGAGTGTTCTATACAAAAAAATCGATTTTTCTCGACAATGAAAGATTCTAAAATCGGCTTATAGCTAAATTATGTTTTGATTGCCCACGGGTTCACCTACTATTTATTCGACACATGATGGGCATAGATTATACTGAAAACACAAATATACTATGAATTTGATTTTAGCTATGATCTCTGTATTTTCGTATCTAGGACCTCTTATTGTTTCTTATTAGATATTAATTAAATATTTCTGGGAGAAGCATCGGCTATATTCATTATATGGTAGTGGTTCTGTTACAGCATGTGGGTCCCATTAGAAAACAGTGGGTATATTTATTTGTGTCTTAACATTGCAACTGCTCTATGTATGTGTTTCTATTTTAGAATAAACTTTAACACACTATATTTGCGTTAATTTACCAATGATGCTACAATTACTTTAATCTTTGTTGTTTGTTTTTTTTAGACGGTTACGCATCTCAAACTATGTATACACATCGTAGTCGGAATCTTAATAGGATTATTTTACATAGACTCTGGAAATGATGGCTCAAAAACTATATCAAATTTTAGTTACCTGGTAGTTACCATTTTGTATTTGTGTTATACATCAATGATGCCGGCTGTACTCAGATGTAAGATCTGATTTTTAATTTAAGTCTCATAATTCATTATTAATATCTACGAATTTTGCAGTTCCGTCTGAATTACGAGTATTAAGGAAGGAAAGATTTAATAACTGGTATAGGCTTAAAACTTACTACGCTGCATTTATGGTGGCAGGCATTCCAACGCAGGTGAGTTGTTGCTGCAACCAATTAAACTGATTGTACATTTGAACTAATGCATGTTACTAATACAATATTTAGAACACCTATATACGCATTTTGGCAACTAAGTTGCCATTTTTCAGTATTATCTGATGAATCCAGACTATCTAAAGTAACTGTAGCTGGGGATAAGTTTTTCACCAAATTTAGTTACATTGTTGACTTTATGAAGAACTTATCTCCAGAGTTATTCCTCAGCCAAATTATTTTAGTTAGTCCAAGTTTTTTTTCTTTGTACCATACAAAATGGTACAGAGAAAATGATAAGAATGATCACAATATTGTATAATAAATGCATAAATGAAGGAGCGATACCTAAAGCATGTAAGCTAGGATATATGTGATTCATCCACAAGAAAGGAGATCCACAAAAATGTGGAAATTGCAGAGGAATATCGGTGACGTCCATATTTAGCCGTATATATGGAAGAGTGCTACGTGAGTTAATAGAAGGAAAATACAGCAACGAGGACGCAGAAGAACAGAGCGGATTACACACTTGCACCGACAACTTATTCTGTTTAAAACAAACAATAGAAAAAAAATTAATACAGGAAGAAGCATACATCTGATATTTATTGACCTTGCAAAGGCATACGATAATGTTCCAATTCTAATGCCGTGGAAAACCATGGAAAAAACCAACATTAACAATGTGATAATAAAAACCATATAAAGATACAACCATAAAAGTAAAGGTTGACGAACAGCTATCAGAAGGGTTCCCAGTAACCAAGGGCCTTAAACAGGGATGCTGTCTCTCGCCCACCCTATTTAAAATATACATCGAATACGCCTTAAAGAACCGGAAGAAAAAATGCGCGGGCATGGATATACCAGCGAATGACAAAATCATTTATACGTTACAGTTTGCCGACGACTAGGTCCTTCTGGTCCAAGACAGGGAAGATCTGGAATATATAACACGTAAAATAAAATAAGAGTACGAAAAGGCTACTCTATCAATGAACGTGAAAAAAATAGATATTTGTGCGTAGCAGAGGGAGCAGTAGAATTAGAATTAGAAAATGGTGAGAAAATAGCCGTATGCGACAATTATAAATACTTTGGGGTAAGAGTAGAAAAATATGGGAGAGATGAGAAAGAAATTGGAGAAAGAATTGGACAAGGGCGGGGGGAGATAAAAAGGCTAAATGGTATGTGGTGGAATAAAGGAATAAATAAGAACAGTAAATACAATATCCACAACAAAACCGTTGACAGGTAGTACCTTACGGAGCCGAAGTATGGAGATGGAAAGAAGCGGATAAGAGGAGAGTAGCAGTATTGGAAATTGATGCACTAAGAAGATCGTGCAGAATATCCAGAATGGAAAGGGTACCCAACGAAAGAATCAAGCAGTTAATGGCAATAAAAGAAACCATGGTGGAAAATGTAGAGAAAAACAATTAATATGGTACGGGCACATCAAAAGAATGGGAGAAGACCGACTTCCCGTAGGAGCGAAGAAAGAGAGGGCGGAAATATCATAAAAACGCGATGAGTGCGAGAAATCTCCAAGACCGACCGACCGATGAACAAGAAGAATCCTTGAATGGAGGCCTAGATCGGAAGCTTTTAGGAGCAGAGGACGTCCCCGCACAAGATGCACCGACGACTTAAAACTCATTAACACCAACTGGATGCAGACAGCACAAGACCGAACACAGTGGAAACCTCTAAGGGAGGCTTACGTCCAGCAGTGGACTTTGATAAGCTGAATGATGATGATGATGATGATGCTATAGAGTCTAAGTTCCTAGTGAAAGTGGGGTTGAAACTTAATTGAAACTTAAAGTTTCTTCGAAGTTGTACATTACAACTCTAAATAGGCGCCTGTGTTTCAAAATACTTTAGGTTTTATTGTTGAAGTCTAATATAATAGTAGAATACTAGCAACACGGTAAAGTTTATAATGTTAAGAAAAGTAATTATCCTGTGTTCCAGTTACATGCTCAGGATTGTAATATTGACAAGTAAAAGCTGCAATTTAAATATTTTTGTCATTCTTTGGAATTATTTAACAACAATCAAAATAGCTAAAACCAATTGCAATTATCTTAACTGTTGTAGTACTACTATTCTTAACAAATTTTGGAAGTAAAGAAGCCAATAATGCAATTGGCCTAGAAAACGTGACAGTTATGTGTGTAATTTTATAACGTTTGAAAAATTTGTTTTATATTTTGCACTTAGTAGTCTTAAAAGGATTCAAGTATTGCTTGTAAGTAGGTGTAAGGTATCATTTATACCGATAGCTACTAAAATAGTTTTCGGCAAAGATTAGGAAACTGAAAGTACCTTAATATTAGAAGTTGATGATTTATTAGTCATATTTATGCTATAGCTAGAACAAATCTTGACGCACCCAAAATTCCAACTGTTTTATGCAACCCACAAGAAGAATTTTTCTTTCTGGGGGTACTTTCCGCTATCTTACTGATTACTATTTTATGATTTGTTTATTTATCAGTTATCACTCGTTGTTACTACCCAGATAGTTATTTGTGGAGTTTAAGTACAATCACATTTACGCATTTCGCAGCGTCAAAGATTAGATAGTCGGAAATCATAACATTCCAGCACAAGAAAATACATCTAGCTACCCGAAAATCCACTGATGTGGGTACATTCAATCAAATATTAGTATTAAAATCCTGAGAGAAGCGATGGCAGACTTTGATCATTTTATTGTTAAAATAAAATTAAGAGTATGAAAACACTTGTCAACAAGGAAAACAACAAACAACAACAAAATTGGGGAGCCTAAAAGCTCACAAGAACGAAAGAGATATGAAAAAATCCATGAAAATATGAACGATAAAGGAGAAAGGAGAGAGAACGAGAAAATTAATAACACTTCGGAGACTATAGAAATCGAAACCAAAGAACGACGCAATCCAAGGTGGGACAATATGTGTAGGAGAGCAGCTGAGGAGAGAAATAAAACAAGACTGAAGAACAACAGTATAGTATACAGAAAGCGAGTGCAAGAGCAATATGAAGAATAGGAAAAAAATTATTTAAGTGACCAATTGAACAAATCAGGAAAACTGGGAGATAAGAATGAGGCAAGAACGTTTTTTAAGACGGTGATACTGTGCAAAAATGGATGGATGGAAAGAATATTTCGCAGTATTATTAAACAATGATGAAAAAATAAAGTACGAAGTACCAAAAATGAGCAGTACAGTACAACCAAAAGCTCCAGAATTACAAGAACTTGGAAATATCATACAAACTAAATAATGTGATGTCTTTAGGTATAAACAGCATACTAGCTGAATTATCAAGCATAGTCGAGAACTGCGGCAAACGAAAAAATATTCAAAAATATCTGGAAAACGAAAAAAAGTAGTACCTAAGGGGTGTTCGATAGCTAATAGGCAAAAAGAGCGTCCAACAAGACTCCAACAACTATAGAGGTCACTCTTTACTGTGTATGGCGTTCTAACACTTATAATTCGCATAAGATTGGAGATATATGTGAAGGATTTAATAGTACCAAATAAGGTTTAAAAGAGGAATGCCCACCACAGAAGACATTTTCATTACACGATAAACTATAAAAAAAGGTGGAAATTTAATATACCCATTCATCAACTACTCGTAGATTTCCCTCAAGTCTACGACAGCATAAGCAGGGAAGCGTTGTAACCATGGAAGAAACACCCGGTCAGGTCGGAATACCAAGCCAGCTTACAGAAAAGTTTCCAACCCATAAAAAAGGGAGGGAAGCAGGGAGGAAGCTGCTAGAGGAATAAAAACTAACAGCGCCATCATACAAAAATCATGTCAAAGCAGAGGGTATCCTAAAGCCATACTGGGAAAGAACGTACCAGCAAAGAAAGAAACGTTTACGCAGCTGATCGAAAAGGCAAGACCGGGTAATGAAGATAGCAAAATACATGCCTGTGAAGCCCCGGATACGATTGGGACAGCACATAACTACGGACAATATGAATATTGAGATGGTACGAGATTCGACATTGAACGACCCGAACCTAGTGCTATAGACATTCTAACGAAAACTGATAATGTCGAATTTGTTTTAAATGTTGGCTATAGGATTAGACGTCTTAAGCTTGGAAATAGACAGGCAGATACTCCCTCGCTCTTTTATACCATTAGCGGCGGAGTGTCTACTTGTCTCTTTTTAAGGTTGGGACGTCTAATCTCATAGTCCTCCTTTAAAATAAGTTCGACTATAGCCAGGAATAAACCGTAATACGTACTGCAAAATGCCATGAAGTCATAAATACTGGACGTAAAAACTAAAGTGAAAGTGTATAAAAGCATCATAAAGCCAATAGTGTCTTACGGTTGCCAATGGTGGATAATGATCGTTAAGTTCGTGGATCTATTATTGAAGTTTGAGCGGAAAGTATTTATAAGAGTATTCGGTTTGACTCAAGAAGAACGCAGATAGAGAATAAAGTACAATCACAAACTGATGGAGCTGTATAAAGAAATAGACATAGTTAGATACAAAAAATACAATTACAATGGACAGGGCTTGTGGATCGCACAAGAGAAAGCAGAAGATCCTTAAATGAACCATGGAAGGCAGCACAAGACAGGGCAGACAAAGTGTAAGATGGCGAGACAATATGCAAAATGACACTATAGAAGAAATAGGTGTAAAGAACAGGAGAAGAGCGGCTGGGAATAGAAAGGTGTAAAAAAGAATGCTGAACGAGGCTAAGAAAAGAGGAGGCTAAAGTCAATAGAGGACTGTAAGGCTATGGCTGGATGGTTAGATTTCTTAATATTGAATAGTTTGGATTTCGTATACTGCCTTTAGATTTCTACAATGCTAGCAACAAATTTAGAATGTGGTGTATATTAATTTTCTGTTCTTTGTATTTTATTTTTAGAGTATTTATACTATTGCCATTATTAAAAAATGACAATACCTTAGTAAAGTAACCACGGAGGTTTTCTGATTTCTTTTCCGTTGTTTACCAAATGGAACCTAGTAATATTAGTTAGTTAGGTAGTATGTATGTAATATATTGTTTAGCAAATGACATTAATTATCATTAGGTAACTTTATTATGATAAAGTTAAACTATTTAGTTAAGCTGGGGTATGACAATTCAAACTGGTAGGCTTTGCTTCTTGTTGATAAATATATAGTAGAAGGTAGTTACAAAATTACTTACTAATTAAGAGTTTTTCACCATTTAAATTATAAATTAAATTACTGTATAATCAGAACTTCAAAGTAATGTGGATAAAAATTAATAATGATTTTTTTCTTTAGATGGTGTTCTGTGCAACATACACTTCAATATCGTATTTCATGAGCGCACAACCACAAGAATGGTTTAGATTTTGGATGTTTCTTTGGATTTGTTGCCTTGTCACGATCACGGCGGAAAGCGTGGGTTTCCTTTTGGGAACAATAGTTAATCCAGTTGTAAGTTGATATCATCCTTCAATAAATAAGTTTTAGCATTTACTAATGCGCTTTTTATTATTTTACAGAATGGAACATTTTTGGGTGCGATATCTCTTGCATTCATGTTAACGTTAGCTGGATTTTTGGTTCTTCTCACACATATGTCAAGGCCATTTTATATTATTTCATATATATCATATCTGCGATATGCATTGCAAGGTCTAGTACATGCTATATATGGGAACGGACGGAGTAACATACCTTGTCCCGAAGACGTTGTATACTGTCATTACACAACGCCGTCCCTCTTTCTTAAAGAAATTGGAATGTCTGAAAATACCTATTGGTCTAGTGCTGGAATGCTCTGTGGGATTATTGTTATGTTAAGGATTACTGCTTATTGCACGTTAAAGAGGACATTAACTAGAGGTTGATTGTGGTTTAATAAATAGATAAATTTGTGAATACTATAATTTATTATCTTCTTGTTTGTTGAAATGTAATGATTGTTTGAATAATTTAATTGCCTACTGTTTTGAGTATTGAACGCCAGATGTTACTGGTATAATGTTATTGTAAAGATATTAGTTGCAGGGCATTTTAATTTAACTGGAATTATTGTAGGAGTATTCAAATATAATCCAGAATAACTCCAAACCTATTTAAATATTGTGATAAAATTTTGTAGTTATATTGTGTGCGGGTCACCTGTAGTCTACATTTGAAATGTCACGGTTTTCAAATTTTTATTGTTATGCAATTATTATTAGAGAATTATCTGATTGTTTAAATAAATAATTGATATATTGCCTTATAGTTTTATTGTTGTTGGTTTTATATGCTTCGTAATTATTGATTTTGATAGAACGATTTTATTATTAAACTTCCATCAATATTCATCTTTAGACGTCTCATACCATTTAGTTTAGATGTATGTCATTTTCTTTTGTATAAGGACTATTTGAATGTTCTCGGAATGCAGAAACTATGTATATATTTTTTAAAATTATTTTTTCTTCAGTAATTTCTCGTAACAACAGTGTACTTGAATGAACAATATTTTTAAGCCAATCTATGATCATAAGGTTAAGATTTCTCAAGGTCTACAAGATAATTTTTACCTGCTTCTTTAAGAAGAAGCTGTCGGAGTTAAATCAAATAAATAAGGTGGATGGAATTTCTTATACCACCGCCACAGCGCCGGGACCTTCGGGTGCACGGCAAGAAACAGGCCAGGGAAGCAGGGCACCTCAGGGTAAACCTGCAACTCAGGCCGCAGCCTCTGCGAAGAGGCAGAGAACAGCGGGCGAGACTCCTCCCGATGCAAAACCGTCATCGAAGAAGTACCGCCCACAAGCACCCTCTACTTCCTACGCCAGGGCTGTGGAGAGCTCACTGAGGGTGGCCATCCTTATGGGTGGACACCCAGATGTGGCGATCTCCCAGGAACTGGAGGAGAAGATTAGAGGCGCCATCATGGAGGCACTGGATGGGGTCCCGGAAGAGGAAACCATTCCCTGCTTCCATAATACAACGCTGACGCAGGGAGTACTGGCGATTTCCTGTGCCCACGATGGGAGCAAAGAGTGGCTGAGGAAGCTAATCTTCAGCTCCAACATAGTGGAAGGAGCGGATCTGCAAATTGTAGATCACAGCGCCATCCCAAAGCTGAAGCGTGGTTCAGTATGGATCCCGGGACCGGCAACGGAGACCGACATCGTCATCAAGCGACTGGGGCGGCAAAATGCCGACTTTAGGCCATGCCTGTGGAGGGTCTATGACCGGAAGGTGCAAACCTCCCCGAAGGGAGTTGGGCTAATTCCGGACGTGGACGAATCCACAGCTGCTGCCCTGGAGAAATACAGTTTCTCGCCCTTCTACGGCTTGGGCCGAGTGACCTTCCGGTTACTCGATACCTAGATGGAGAAGGCCGAGGCTCAGGCGCCAACCGTCGAATCCCCAGTGGAGGAGTTAGGAAGCTCGGCTTCCACTCCGATGGAGGAGGAGAGGTAAAGGCTGTCCAAATGGGCTGCAATAACCTCTCATTCATCCAGATTAACTTGCAACACTGCATAGCAGCCTGTGGTGTTTTCAGCAGGCGGCTGTCAGTGGAGCACACACATTTAGCACTTATACAGGAGCCATGGTGCAACCAAGGCAAAGTTAAAGGGCTAAATATCAGTAAAGGGCAACTCATATACAGTTCCCCAAACGAAACCCCCAGGACTTGTATTTATGCCTCGTGAATATAAGTATCATGCCTAATTTCTGTTGCAGGGATCTAATAGCTGGTACCCTGATATTTAAAAATGGGGATGAAGCCAAAGAGGTAGTTGTCTGCTCGGCCTACTTTCCCTAAGACTCGCCGGATCCACTGCCCTGTAAAGAGCTCAGTGATCTGGTGCAACACTGTAAGGAGAAGAAGAAGGATCTCCTCATTGGATGTGATGCCAATGCTCACCACACCGTATGGGGGAGCACAGACATCAATGGAAGGGGTTCCAATCTACGGGAATACCTTTTATCTACTGACCTGGTGACTCTAAACCGAGGCGATGAACCAACTTTTGTGACACAGCGGAGAAAGGAGGTAATTGATATTACACTTTGTTCACCAAACCTCTTACAGTGCATCAAAGGATGGTCAGTATCCAATGAAGCTTCCCTGTCAGACCACCGACACATAATCTTCACACTCACATCTGTGGCCAGCCAACCTAAAGGCTACAGGAACCCAGCCAGAACTAATTGGGACACCTACAGGGAGTCCCTCAGGGCTCGCATGGGGACTGTACCTGGAAGGGTGGCTGATACAGTAGATGTTGATATAGTTGCAGATTTGTTACAACAAGCTGTAATAAGATCTTACGAAGGAAATTGCCCCCTAGTGGTGGCAAGATCAGGGAAGAATGTTCCTTGGTGGGACACTACCCTAGATCGCCATCGTAAAGAAATAAGTCGTCTCTTGAATAAGTCCAAGAGAACCGAGAGTGAAACGGACTGGGAAAACTACAAACGTTCTCAGAGACGATACAAAACAGCCATACGGCAGAGAAAAAGAGAGTCATGGAAGTCGTTCTGCGAAAGGATTCAATCCCTACCCGAAGCAGCAAGACTACACAAGGCCTTAGCACGGGACCCCCAATGCAAAATGGGGCCGCTTAAACAGCCGTCGGGTGACTGTTCATCATCTGAGCAGGAAGCTTTAAGGTTGTTACTAGTGACCCACTTTCCTGGGGCATCAGCAACACCCAACATACAACAGAGTGGGAACAATATCACTCATATAACCCGTGGGGACTGGCATAAGGCCAATTCAATAGTCACACATGAAAAAGTGAAGTGGGCTATCAACCGTTTTGCTCCCTTCAAAGCAGCTGGAGACGATGGAATCTTTCCGGCACTTCTCGGTGAAGGGCTGGAGTCTCTCATCGACACTCTCTGCAAATTATACAGAGCTAGCTTGGTTCTAGGCTACATTCTAATGGCCTGGAGGGTATCCAAGATAGTATTCTTACCAAAACCGGCGCGCGTCTCGTACGCAGAGCCAAAAGCCGTCAGACCCATCAGCTTAACATCATTTCTATTGAAAGGATTAGAAAAGCTGGTAGACAGACACTTAAGGGACGGATCGCTGGTGAACAACCCGCTGCATCCGAACCAACATGCATATCAACCAGGAAAATCTGTGGAAATAGCACTTCATGATCTAGTGTACAGGATTGAGAAGGCGCTGCTCTACAAAGAGATAGCCCTCGGAATCTTTTTAGACATAGAGGGGGCGTTTTACAATGCCTCCTACAGCTCGATGTGCGCTGCGGCAACGGAGAGGGGGTTTGACAACACGATCATAAAGTGGATCAAAATCCTGCTCCAGTCGCGAACCATCAAGGTCATCATCCACGATGGAAGTAAGACAGCCTATGCTACCAGAGGGTGCCCGCAGGGGGGAGTACTCTCTCCCCTGCTGTGGAATTTGGTAGTAAACAGCTTGATCACTGACCTAAATAATCAAGGTCTTTATACTCAAGGTTAAGCGGATGATGTAGTAATCTAGGCCACTGGTAGATTCCACGGGACAGTCCTAGAGATTGCTCAATATGGACTGAATACCGTAGAACGCTGGTGCAGAGAGCATTCGCTGACGGTCAACCCAACGAAGACCAAAGCAGTGCTCTTTACCAAATGAAGGAACCTACAAGAAACGTTATACAACACTCCCCTAGCCTGGGACTCCAAAGTAAAATATCTGGGGGCGTCATACTTGACCAGAGACTTACTTGGAGACACCATGTAGAGGAAACAGCAAGGAAGGTAACTGCAACCTTTTGGATTTGCAGACGTGCCTTTGGCACAACCTGGGGGTTCAAACCAAAGGTAGTACACTGGATGTACATAACCATGGTAAGACCCATCATCATGTATGCAGCGCTTATCTGGTGGAAAGGCGCAGATGCACAAAGACTGGAAACAATCCTCAATCGGGTGCAGCGTTTGGCCTGTGTGGGCATTACGAGTGCACTAAGAACAACACCAACAGCTGCTCTTGAGGCGCTAATAGGGCTCCCAGCACTGCCAATGGCAGTGAAGTCGGAGGCACTGCTAGCGGCCTGCACCAGAGATCTGCTGCATGGGGGTAGACCGCATGGTACCAAGGTATACGTTCGACAGAAACTTCGAAATCAAGATTCCTACCAAAGAGGAATGGACAGAAAATTCCCAGGATCTACTTGCCAATACGGGACTAATCTGGTTTACAGATGGATCCAAAATGGCAGGCGGAACTGGAGCAGGCATATTTGGACAGTCCCCAAGAGTAGAACTATCTACACCATTGGGGACTCATACGTTAGTGATTCAGGAGGAAGTAGTAGCTATCTCCGAATGCGCTGATGAATGTACTCGTAGGGCATACCAAAATTTGCCCATCACGATATACTCAGACAGCCAAGCGGCTCTTAAATCGCTCAGCAATCCTAAGAAAACCTCGCGGTGGTGTTAGAATGCTGGGAAAAACTACAGGCGATGGTGCAGCGTAACGTCAGATTGACGCTGTGTTGGATACGCAGTGGGTTTGAGGGTAACGAACACGCTGATCGGCTGGCCCGGATGGGCTCCTTGGAGCACCTCTGGGGACCCGAACCAGCAGTGGACGTACCTCAAAGCTCGATTAAGGCTAGTATACTGGACAGACTGAGAAATCAGCATGTCCAATGGTGGAAACAACAACCGTTTAGGCAAGCGAGATTTCTCATAGAAGGACCAGCCCAAAAGCAAACAGACTTCCTACTAAATCTGGGGAGGAAAGATATCAAGGCCACAGTAGGCCTCTTAACAGGCCATGGCGATCTGAACAAACACCTTACCACATTGGGATCAGAAACGATGCCCTCTGTCGGACGTGTAAAACAGAAGAAGAAACCTCTATTCATGTACTCTGTCGTTGTGCTGCGCTTGCCACTCTCAGATTCAGGGTCTTTGGGGTCTGGTTTCCAGAACCTGAGGACATTCGAAGAGCCCCAGTGAGACAGATCCTGGCCTTCATCAAAAGGTCGAATCTGCTCTAATGAGGGACGCAACAGACAGGATGCACAATGGATCAAAAGGTCTGAGTGCTGCACATCTGGGCCCTGTCAAATTAGAAATAGAAATAGAAAAAATCCGGCAGAATTTCTTAACCAGTTTATTTGTAAATAGTTTACTAATAGTGTTAAAACTATATTACAGCCTTGCGGAAATGGCGGTAATATTAGCCACTATGTTTGACCAACTGTAATTTACAAGAAGTATCATTTCGCGTGGACCCTATCTTCATTCAGCGACCATTATTGTCTTCACTTACCTATGTTTTATGTCAGTTGGAATCAGATAACCATTTATCCAAAATATCAATTCTGGAGGTGGAATTTTTAAACGCACAATGCAGAATATTCACAGCTCTGCTAGCGCAGCTGTTCCAAATTTAATTCAACGATAGTATTATTTTCCTAATGTAAGAAAATTTTAATTTGAGTTTTCAAATAAACATTGTATTGAAATGTATTCCTTGAAAATCATTTCCATGTCTATGATAGTATTCCCGCTGTAATATTTCAAATACCTAAATTCACATTTCCCTGTCTTCAAGGGATTTTAACTGAAATATAGTACTCCTGAAATTTCAACAATTCGTTTTGCATAATGATTTTCATGCGTGTACAATAAGGAAATACTAAACCTCTACAGCAGATCAAAATCACGTACAATTGTCTAAGGTATTTTTGATAAGATAATATCTTATCAACTTAAATGTGTTAATTGTTTTGTACATTTACGGTTTTATTATAACATTTTAAGCCTTAATATATACAGTATTGTTTTAATGTGGAAGTCAATAGATAATATACTATTAGTGTACTAATAGCACGCCGAGTGTAATAGTGAATAGAATTCCTTTCTAACGGAGAAGATCATCTCTAATAAACCTGAGGTAAAGACAGAATATTTAATTTTATAATAAGGCTTTCGCAATGTCGTCCAGTATTTCTGAAACTAAATATTTTTTGCATGCACAATCACTCTACAAAATAAACTTATTGCTTAAAATACCATAGGTTGGAAAATACATATTTTGATATGTGTACATACATAATTTTCATTCATAAACGAGAGTCGTTAGCGTAATCTAACAGTGGTGTGAAAAAGTCCTGCATCACTTGAGAAATTGGGGAAACAATTAAAATAAAACGTTTATTCAAATTTACGTACATTTTATTATTATAATTTAAATCAAATTTTGCTATACTACAAAACATATTGTTTTATATTAGAAACATTAGTACTTTAGCGGTCAGCCCTTGATCGTTATGAGTAATTTGCTTTTATTTGGCATGGAGTTCCAAGTTCTTTCTGAAGATGGAATAAATCCAGGCATTGATAAGGGTTTCTATTAAATCTATTTTTTGTCGGTTTTATTCTTCGAAATGATCCTTTGCCACAAGCTTTCACTGAGATTAAGGTCTGAGGAATGTATTGGCCAATCTATTTTATTGACTATATTGGTCGATATCCAAGGTTAAATCACTTTTGTTCTATGACCAGAGTGCAATGTCATCCTGGAAAATAAAGTATTCTTCGCCAAAGAAATGTGTCCCATTAGAAAACGTCTTATCAGTACTTTAATGTATTTTGTGGCATTTACCATTCCAGAGACGACGAGATGACCAAATCTTTCTACAGACATTCACGTCCCTCCATATCATAACAGAGGTTATGTGTTATACTGCTGCATGTACGAATTTTGCTAAAAATTCGCCGCAGGATAGCTTCTCATATACGTATTATCAGCACGATTCTAGATATTAAAGGTGAATTCATCACTGCATAGCACCTTTGCCATTATTCTGGTGTTGAGTGACGATATTCCTTTACAATTCAGGGTTGAAAATTAAAGTCTTCTTCTCACATAAACTCATACCAGTAGCATCTGATCAAAATTTTTATCAGTTCTGTAAAATTGAGGTTATGTTAAACTCTAAGAAACATTTACGCGATTTGGTAATGCAGGACTTTTTCACACTACCGTAAATTACATCAACTTGAGCACATACAGTAATGATACATAGCCGGTATGGACCGGTAGAATGTTACATTTTTAAAGATTTCCGTACCGGTTGTTAATGGCGTTATTTCATTTTTAATCACAATTCAATTAGTTAAGAAGTAAATAAGTTAAAATAAAATCGTTGCGTATAACATGCTAGAAACTGACTTCTCAATCGCGCGTTGTCGACCGTCATCGGATGATTTACGCGACACATTTAAAGACTATTGAAGACAGTGCTGCACTGACAATATCGCGCCTGCGCCTCCATGTCCGCCTGGCTTTTATTGTCGAACAACAATTAACCGGCCATGAAGAGGCAGCGTTGTTTGGAAAACTCTTACCGAAAAATTAAAGAATACTGATGTTGGATGAAAATTATTATTAAAGTAGATTTGGAATTATATACAGCTTTACCAATATAGCTGAAACCCTGGCCGCGAATTGCACACAAGCAAGTTTTTTTAATTGGGGACGGAGCTCATTTTTAACGTTAAACTGCGCACTAGCAATACAGGTATAGTCCGTAAAATAGTAGTAGTAGCTTGTCAGTTTAACCATTGTTTTTTAAGTACAACCACCACACCAAAAGAAAGTTTCGATCGCCAGTGTACTAGCCCTGTGGCTTCGATCTTTTATCCCACTTCGATATGTTCTGGTTCGCTTCTTTGTTGATACATTTCGAGGCTTCAGCTGAGTTGGTCGATGTGTACACTGTACACCATGAGTTAATAAAAAATTAATAAATATATTGTTAATTGTTTGCTGCCTTACTTCGTTGAAATTCATACTTTATATATTAATAATAATAATAGGCAATTTCAACAGGTATTTATTTTTATTTTAGCTTTATACGTATTTCGACATACAATATGTCATTATCAAAAGCATTTAATGAAGTAAACATTTGTAGTTGCTTGGGTAACAGCACACTGGATCTTGGTTTTGGGCTTGGCTCAGGTCTTCTATTCCAAAACTTCCAATAGCGGGGAATTTATGAGCTCAATTTGCTCATTCATTAAAGGTGTGTTTGTTAAAGTGTGTTTGTTAAAGTGTGTTTGTGAATTTGAAAGGCCTCGAGTATATCCAATTTACGTTTATCATCACAGAAGTGTAAAAATGTTATTATATTATGTGATGTCAATGCATGATTGTGTTCTAATAAGTGTTTAGCATAGTTAGATTTTTCTGGGTGTTTATATTTGTATGAGCGTATGTGTTCTTTGTATCTGGTGTCAAAATTTCTAATTGTTTGACCTATGTATACATAATTACAATGTGAACAGTTTAATTTGTAAATACCTGATTTTAAAAAATCGTTAGTTCTGTCTTTTGCGTTGAATAAGGTGTTGAAAGTGTTTTTTGTTGTTTTATAACATACTTTAAATGTACTTGATTTGATTATAATTTTAGCAATTTTCTCCGATATATCACCGAAATAAGGAATTGAAATATATTTACCATTTTCAGAGTGGTCTTTAGAATATATTTTTTGAATTGCTAATTTATAATCTTTCTTTTTGATTAGTGTGTCTATCAGTTTTGTGTGGTACCCATTACTGTGTGCAATTTGTTTAATAATCGAAATCTCTTTGGTGTAATCAGTGTTACTTAAGGGAACTGTTAAAGCTCTATGTATCAGTGACCTATAGGCTGCTAATTTATGTGTTTTATGGTGACATGAGTCCTGTGGTATTGTGATATCTGTTTGTGTAGGTTTTCTATAAATAGAGTATTCGAGTTTGTTTTCGGAATTAATTTTTATGTTTAAGTCTAAATAATTAATACATCTGTTTTGTTCTGTTTCTAATGTAAAGTTTATGTTTGAGTGTAGAGTATTGATAAACGTTAAGAAGTCACCAATAAACTCAAATGAACTATTAAAACATGCTAAAATATCATCAACGTAACGGAACCAAAATATAATTTTCGAAGAATGATTTGATTCAAAAATTCGATCTTCTAAATTTTCCATAAATATATTAGCTAAAAGTGGAGAAATTGGACTTCCCATTGGTAAACCGTTTTTTTGAAGATAAATTTTATCATTAAAAATAAAATAATTTTGATTAATACAAAGTTCGAATAATTGAATCAACTCATTTCGTTTTGTTAATTCAACATTTTTGTTGATAAAAATATTATTTAACAAAGGAATACACTCTTGAGGAGGTATTTGTGAAAACATATTGGTGACATCGAAACTAACTAGTTTGCAGTGTGGTGGTAAACTTAAACTGGACAACCTACTGATTAATTCGGAAGAATTTTTAACAGAATATTTTGGTGTGTATTCTAAACTAGTAACTATGTTATTTAATGTTTTTGCTAACATGTGGTTGGGTGCGTTTATGTATGAGACTACCGGTCTAATAGGCATTTGGGGTTTATGTATTTTTATTAAACCGTATAGTTTTGGTGGTTGTGGGTTTGGGTGTATTATTTTTCTTTTCTCGTAATCAGTTAAGGTAACAATACAGTTATTTAATGTTTGTTTTAGATAGCTGTTATATTTTTTCGTAGGATCTCTATTTAAGGTTTCTAAATTTGAGGTAGTTATAAAATTATTAACTTTTTGTATATAATCATCTTTATGTAAAATAACTAAAGTATTACCTTTATCTGCTCTAACAGAAATAAGATTGTTTGTTGTGATTTTGTCTTTAATTGATGCAAGTAGTAAATTATTATGTTTGTTTGTATTATAATTTGAATGTTTGTGTGTTGTTGACATGTCTTTTAACAAATTGGCAATTTGGAATTTTGCATAATTGAAATGTTTTTCTTTAAGAATATTTTCTGAATTAACTGCTAAAATTTCTTTAATATTGTTAGTGAATTTTGGGAATGGACAGAATTTGAATCCTTTATTTAGAAATTTTACTTCCTTGTCATTGAATTCTATGTTTGACAAATTTAGGAAACGAGGATGGAAATTTATGATGGTGTTGGGTTTTGTATAATTTTTAAGTTCACGTGTGTTTTGCTCTAATCTTAAAAGTTTGTGTTTCTGTATTGTGTATTTTGAAATTTAATTTTGCTAACTAATTCTCTAATGTCATTGTCAAAAACGTCAAATTCAATTGGGTGTAATTTGTATGTGAGTTCTGTGTGGAGTACCTTTAAATGAATGTGCAAGTTGTCTCTAATTCTGAACCATTTCTTTGATTCTTCTTTCAACCATCTTAACTTAGCGTTTTTGATGATCTTCTCAGTAATGTAATTTTTGGTTCTTGTATTGACGTTAATGTAGTTCGGAATAAGCTTCTTTCTTTGACATTCTTGATTAAACCAAACGTTCTGTGCTGCTAATCCATGTTTAATCATGATCTTCTTGTATAGTCTGGCTTGTTCTTCTAGTGAAGATGATAATAATTTGTTAATTGTTTGCTGCCTTACTTCGTTGAAATTCATACTTTATATATTAATAATAATAAAAGGCAATTTCAACAGGTATTTATTTTTATTTTGGCTTTATACGTATTTCGACATACAATATGTCATTATCAAAGGCATTTAATGAAGTAAACATTTGTAGTTGCTTGGGTAACAGCACACTGGATCTTGGTTTTGGGCTTGGCTCAGGTCTTCTATTCCAAAACTTCCAATAGCGGGGAATTTATGAGCTCAATTTGCTCATTCATTAAAGGTGTGTTTGTTAAAGTGTGTTTGTGAATTTGAAAGGCCTCGAGTATATCCAATTTACGTTTATCATCACAGAAGTGTAAAAATGTTATTATATTATGTGATGTCAATGCATGATTGTGTTCTAATAAGTGTTTAGCATAGTTAGATTTTTTTGGGTGTTTATATTTGTATGAGCGTATGTGTTCTTTGTATCTGGTGTCAAAATTTCTAATTGTTTGACCTATGTATACATAATTACAATGTGAACAGTTTAATTTGTAAATACCTGATTTTAAACAATCGTTAGTTCTGTCTTTTGCGTTGAATAAGGTGTTGAAAGTGTTTTTTGTTGTTTTATAACTTACTTTAAATGTACTTGATTTGATTATAATTTTAGCAATTTTCTCCGATATATCACCGAAATAAGGAATTGAAATATATTTACCATTTTCAGAGTGGTCTTTAGAATATATTTTTTGAATTGCTAATTTATAATCTTTCTTTTTGATTAGTGTGTCTATCAGTTTTGTGTGGCACCCATTACTGTGTGCAATTTGTTTAATAATCGAAATCTCTTTGGTGTAATCAGTGTTACTTAAGGGAACTGTTAAAGCTCTATGTATCAGTGACCTATAGGCTGCTAATTTATGTGTTTTATGGTGACATGAGTCCTGTGGTATTGTGATATCTGTTTGTGTAGGTTTTCTATAAATAGAGTATTCGAGTTTGTTTTCGGAATTAATTTTTATGTTTAAGTCTAAATAATTAATACATCTGTTTTGTTCTGTTTCTAATGTAAAATTTATGTTTGAGTGTAGAGTACTGATAAACGTTAAGAAGTCACCAATAAACTCAAATGAACTATTAAAACATGCTAAAATATCATCAACGTAACGGAACCAAAATATAATTTTCGAAGATTGATTTGATTCAAAAATTCGATCTTCTAAATTTTCCATAAATATATTACCTAAAAGTGGAGAAATTGGACTTCCCTTTGGTAAACCGTTTTTTTGAAGATAAATTTTATCATTAAAAATAAAATAATTTTGATTAATACAAAGTTCGAATAATTGAATCAACTCATTTCGTTCAATTATTGCCTATTACTATTATTAATATATAAAGTATTTATTTTTCTTGACAATAGCACATATAGAAATCTTTAGTCTTTAATTTGTGATAAATGACTGATTTGAAGTAAATGAAGTATGACCAAGTACAAAATCTGTCACAGGCAGTTTCAGTACCCGTATAGGACTATGATTCTGTACATTTAATCTTGTATACCTGCATAATGTAATGTAATGCCATACGATAAATAAAATAAATCAGCGACATCTCAATTTTTATTGAAGGTATTTTGAAACAGAGATGCTTGTTTCATGTACTTGCTAATTTACATTTTACATGTCAGTAAGCGAGGGCACTTATTGTCGTTAGGTAAATTCACTTTTACAAATAAGAGTGGCAAAGTGTCGCGAAGCAAATTTAAATAAATTCTCCTTGTTAAGATCATATCGGATTTTTATACATTCGAATACATATTATTCAAACTTTGCTAGAGTCGGATGAGCTTTATTTACGCCAGTAAACTGCCATGAATAATATACATTGCATGTACAGCAGACATCTCTGATTCATATCACCGCCAATACAAATTTAGATATTGCAGTTGCAGTATATTTTGATATGTATTTTGGGTTACCTGTTTTTGGAGTGGAAGGCTCGTATTTTAAATTTTACTCAACTTATAAGTATTAGATTTATAGATGCCTACTGTTCTTGAATTTGTTTATAAATATAAAGCTAGACATAGATATAAGTGTGATATTAATTCATAACTGATTATTGGTGAATACATTTTAAATATTAATTTTTGTTTCAATTATTAATTAGAACGAAACTTAGGCAGGCCAAGAAGAAGATGGGTAGATCAATTCGTATGAAGACGGAACAGGCCTCAAAGGCCTACACCTTGATGATGATGATGATGATGATGATGATGAATTATTAATTAATAAATATCCTTCAATTTACAGGCTCCGCTGTGATAGAAAACATAGGCTTTTCTAAAATTATAACTCTTAACTTACCTTGTTTTCCAGAAAATAATTGAGCTGAATGGTAGATGAATCGATCTACTCCATTTAAACGAGCACATTCTACTGCATGGCCCGTTGACCAGTATAAGTAAGCTTGTGTAGCATCAATGTTTAACTCTTTTGCTAATGTTAAAATTGGCAGCGGTTCTTGTTGACTACCATTGAAATTTTCCCGTAAAATCTGAAAATAGTAAATATTAAACTGCTACAGAAACAATTATCATCATTATCATTATCGTGACCTCGTTTATACCGCTTACGCAGTGTAGTGTGAGGCAATGGTAAGCTGGTATATGATGTTGCACAAAAGAACTCGACTCTGCGGGTTACCGTGTTGGTGTATAACTGTACTTAACTTACCTGGTGTACGTGTTTGTGTGTGTGTACGCGCGCGCTTGTAGAGCCTTGTTACTCATCTAATGTGAGCGTTACACGAGGAGTGCCGTTGATTTGATCCCCAGTGGCAGATTACAGAATGTTAGTTACACAATAATTGTTTTTATCGCAATAGCACACGGGTAGAACCCAATTAAAATAAACTATTGGCAACAAAATATTTAACACTGCTTGTCGAATATAAATTCAAATTTATTAGACCTAGTTGGTCCATTATATATTTTGTACATACAATAAAAGTAGTGTAAACTGTAAATGGATATATAAATAACGGGGAAGCAAGTGTAGAAGAGTTAGGCTTAATAATATCGTAGAGTAATGTGATGAGGATTTACAAAAGATAAATTATTTAAACCAATCTTCTCAAAAACGTATATTTGAAAATTAATGTATTTAAGTAGGTACTTACCAATTGCTGTTTCGGATTTGACCAATATAATTTTTTACCGATCCAGTCCACAGCAATGCTACCGACAGAATCCATATTTCCCACTTGCTTTAGTTGATGTGTAACCAAATGGTACAAAAATATTTGCGAATTGTTTGTAACAAAATATACATGATCGGTATACCAAGCCACATCTGTTATAATATAGTCTTTCATAACGTGCTTATCAATAAGCGTTTGCACATTGGCACCAGTAGCGTCAGACTTTAATAAACCATTTGTAGTTGACCACAATATTGCTGGGTATTTTCCATTTTTAGACACTTTAAGGGTTTTTCCTCGAAACTCTGATGACCATGGGCCTTTTCCCAAATTTGTATATGCTGCTACTTTAATAATGTAATCCTTATCTTCTTCTAAGTTTTGTATAATACAGGAAGTTAAGTTTATGTCTTTGTGAACGGTAACGCGGTTGTTGCTTACATCTTTAATGGAGATTTCATAAGACCAATTTTGCCACGCACCTTTCCCTACAAAAATATATTACATAAGTTTCATATATATGTAGGAATACCAGAGGTGGTATATAAAGAAAGTTCATAATTACATTTACATTATACAATTGATAGTTTCGGAAAAATAGTTAAAATAATAAATAACTGGGCGATTCAGATGTACCAGTGCAAAATTTTACTTATCTATAAAACATTCCAAAAGAACCGATTCATATTTGTTTAGCTGATAGAATTGATACTAATAATCATTTATTGATGAATGTCATATGGTCTTATGAATGGACCTAGACATCGAATTTTTGGGTTTTCAATTTATCATCTAAACTTTAAAAGGATAATATTACGGTATGCCAAATTTTAACTCTCTAGCTTTGTAAAATATGTTTTTGTGACCAATAGCATACGTAGTAGTGTTTAAAGCTATGTACTTAACTCACATTTACTTGTACTTTGTGAAAATGTACTTATCGAATTGAATAGTATTAATGTAGTATTGTTTATTTATACTTTATTGAAATATTAATATATGGCACTAATATTGAATGATTTTTATGATGTTGGTTGTGCAGGATTCCATTTAAAAATGGAACACTACTGTTATCCTACGATGAACATTGGGTTTAGGTGCCCATTATATTTATGTTCCTCTTGTGGTCAAAATCTAACCATTTGGATTTAAGACAGCCCAGCTGTGTGAGCATCTGTATGATTAGTAAATTACTCATTGCAATCATTTATAAAAGGAAGAAGTCGGTTAATAATGATGGCGTTAGTGGACACTATAATTTTTATATTCATTTCGTTAAGTAATGATGCTTATTAAACATTTCAACATGATTCTAAAGCTCTATTACATCTAAAAAGAGTGCCCTCGAATGTTAAATTATAGCAATTGTAGCGATATTTTAGGTATACATGACATGAGCGGATGATCCATGATTCCTTTGACATTCCGTTTTCGCAGCTTAATAGTAATTGCTAGTATGTAGTCGTTTTTTTGAAAGTTTAGTTTTATTAAACTTTACCAAAACACTGATTATATCTAGAAAAGTATATCCGTGAGTGCAAAATTATATAATATTTTGTTTCATTTTTATATACATCGTACTTTTTGCAGCAAAATAGCATAAAAAAATTGGTGTAAAAAATTCAAATGCCGTACTTCCTGAATGAATTGCTGGTAGTTTTTGAGTAACATTAACATCATCTAGTCATACCTAACTTAATTTGATCTCTTAATTAAACTACCCTGCATTAGTACTTGCTGCACTTTTTACCAACCTTGTTCACCCAACAGATGAGGCGCTTTCCAAGTAATTTTTACAAGTTGTGGTCCAAATACAGCTTGTAATGATGTCGGTGGGTTAATGGGCACTGGAGTTGGTTGAGAACTGGGCAGATTAACGATTACTTTTGAGTATGGACGATCGGCTAAATCAGGATAAGCGTTATGATAATAGCTCTCCCGTGAAGAATGGTATTCTTCATAGAAAACATCATTTCCATCAGTCCAGTAAAATGTTTTATTTGCTGTTGCTAAAGATAACACTTTCTGCATCTTGCTAGTAATGATTTTAGGCCTAACATTTACAACTTCTTTTCTGAAATTACCCAATGATATAAGTCTGGTCGAAAGACTAATAAAATATGCAACTTACCCATCTAAAGATACTGAATTTATGGTATTTTGGTCTTGATTTGAACATAATAAACGGAAGTTAGTGTGGTCTACTGTAAAAGCACCTAAATTTGGTTCTGATAATATCAGCTCAGGTTGCACATTATGTTTTATGCCATTGCTTATATCAGCAAGGTCTAACCTATACAGCCCACCTCCAGTGTTACCATGTACAACCCAGAATAAAAATCTGTAAAAAATGTAGATGATTCTTCTGTTTTATAGTTAAACAAATAATTTACGCACCCATTGTACGGATCCACTTCAATATGATGTGGTTTGGATCGAAGTCCTGCCAGTGCAACTTGCAGTCCCCGACCATCTAAATCGCAACGCGTAATTTGCCACACTTGCCATTGATGTGTTACTTCTCCTAATATGTACAGTTGATTATTTAGCCAATCAACAGAGAGTTCCAATGGTAGAAAATTAATGTTAGGTGGTGCAAGAATTGTGGAACTACTCGAATTGTTCGTAAAATTTGTAAAAGATATGCGATGTACTTTTGATGATGCATCTGACACGAATAATAAACGCCGATGCACGTGAATGGCAATACCTACGGAATAAAAAAATTATAAACATGCTATTATTGTAAAATTGGAAATCAATATCTTGCATATAATTGTAATTTACTGATTCAATTACCAAATCAATCTTACACATGATTCACATTACAAAGTTACAAATAATAATGTCAGCATTTAATTATAGTCCTCCCAAAAGCCAAATTGATCAACTCCGTTTTATAAACCTGTGATTTTAGTACCTGAGTATATGTAGTTAATGATTAACTTTTTAGAATCCATGCATTTTCTCACTTTTTGTTTTGTGAAGTTGATGATTTTGGCTTCTTGCACGCTCATATGGTACTTCAATTTCGCATTGCGATTTTTATTTCAAACTTCTACGGGTCATGTAGAAACGGTGTTATAATAGCCAAAAGGTTGGACTATGGGTGTGTAACAAATTAAAAAAGGAAAACATCAATACTTCAAAACAGTTAAACTTAAAACAGATGTAAACAGTAAAAAATATGCTTACCTTTAATAAATTCGTCTGTTCTATACAGGATAACTGGTACTTCTAGCATATCTGTCCCTTGCTCAATAACAACATGATGTGAACTCAGTATTAAAACTGGTTGTTGAACTTCTTTTGCTGCAAAGATAAATTTTAAAATTATGAAGTTTCACTAAATTGCATTGAAATATATCTACAATGACTGACACAAAGTGGCCGCACCAGATATTTCAAATTAAAGGTATGTTACTTATTATCAAACATACATTTTATTATTACATCTTCTTATATTATTTGAAAGAATCACAAACCTTAACTTAAATTAATTCTTAA
Source organism: Limonius californicus (assembly GCA_014611495.1). Classification (NCBI taxonomy): domain Eukaryota; kingdom Metazoa; phylum Arthropoda; class Insecta; order Coleoptera; family Elateridae; genus Limonius; species Limonius californicus. The sequence continues at coordinate 8,259 of JABXWE010102884.1, read as the reverse complement.
TTCTTAGGACTTCAAAAACAAACTACGAGAAGAACAACTTAATATAAAAAACTATATTTTCTGATACAGGGAAAATAAAGGCAGCATACTTTTATAACGGGTATTTTGACCTCTTGCAGAATATTAGCCCGCATATATCGCCATTGAGATAATTAATCTTTGTATTTTTGCAAGTTATTAACTAATTACAAAAATACGAGTCACTGTGTTTTCAAATACAATGTGTCGATGATTTTAACAGTTTTACCCTTCTAAGTGAAGAATAAATTAAGAAAACTGTATAGCACTCATTTTAGAAAGGCCATATGTTGGTCAATGCATGTTTCTAACAAGTAATATTCTATTTTGAAATCTTGTACAACTAGATGCAGTTTAAGTAGTACATAGAGAGATTTTCAAGAAGTCTGCCCAACTTCAAGAGCGTGTCTTTCAAGTAATTTTAAGCAAAACACTCCTGAATAGGTTACTTGTTAGGACTAGTTAAAGAACGGCTCTATTCGCATAGACTATCTCTTGCATGTGCCCCCAAATATAGTAATCGGAAGGATTTATGTTGAAGGATTGTACTGGCCAGGAATATGGCCTCCTACTCTACCGAATCAATGATTTAAATAGATGATTGAGATAATTTAAAACAGAATACGATATAAATGTGGGAGAGCGTCATCCTGTTGTAGATATATCCTTGATCGAGTTAATAATCGATAATCTTTTAAAAGGAGTATTAACTGATTTTCAAAAAAAGTCATTGTAAATATCTTATGTAAGGCGTGCATTATATGAGGTCCAATAAGTTGATTTTGAATGATTCCATACCATAGATTTATTGAGAATCTGATACTGAAATTGGTTTCAGCTTTTTTTACGAGACCATAACTGATTATTCCGGCATTATTCAATCGGTAGCGAACAAATAAAATTCTAAAATTATTAATTTAAAGCAAAAATAGAAGAAAGATGGTAAGTAAAATACATTGGGCACATGACTTAGGACAACGAAACGACAGAGGGGAGAGGCCGGTCCATTTTTGAGCAGAAGAAGACTGAATTGCGTGTAATACATATTTTTAAAACCCATGGAGAATGCAGTATAGATGGGTATCGCCTATAAACAATATCCAACAAAATCAGTATGAAACCTAATAGAGTTCGTTGTTGTTTTCGAAAGATACCAAAATATTCCAAACAAGTCAAGGAATATCAAAGAGGGCAGATATAAATCATAATTCTATAGATAGAATATCTGAATAACGGAAACACAAATTTTAAAGTAGCCAATATATACTCTTTTAAAAAATTCCGAAGCAGCAAGACGAAATAAAAGAAAAATGGTCAGAAGCAAAACAAGGAATAAGTAAATAAGATCGAAGAACAATACATATCAACAGGGGTCATACCAAACAATACTAAATGGATAACAGAGGAGAAAATTAAGGTGTGATGGTAAGCAGAGCGTCATGGACTACAGAAAGGTATAAGCAGGTTGTGGTTGACCCATCATATGCATACGATAATAAAATATACTTGCGGTTTTCATCGATACAGATACAAACCTAATAACGACAGAGGAGAAACTATCTACTTTGAAGCAATGCATAGAAGAGATCTATATATATCCTGAAATTACACAAGAAACTATGATAAAGCGTCAAACGGTTGGACTGGAAAACGTTCCCGCAAGAGTATTGAAACCGATTGACCCAGGCAATAACTTAGCCTTATAGGATTGTTTAACGTTATACACAGGGTTGCTCACTAGTGTGTCAGAAGTCCAATATTGGCATTATTAAAATGATTTAAACTATTTGCTTCTTTTAAATGATTTAGTGCTAAAATGTGCAAATTATAAAACTATTTTTAAATTCAGCGTAAAATTATCTATTCAACGATCTCATGTGTTTTGATTTTGGAATGTGAGAAAATGTGAAAATTTTGGTCGACATAAGGCTTAACAAATTAATTCGGTGCGTGAGTCTTACGATTAATTAAGAATACTTATAATCTATTCACGATTGATTTGCCATCCAACAGGCTGTGGAAATATGGGGAAATGTGTGGTATCATTGAAATTTGTCAATTAATTAAGTTGGGTTATGCTAGCTTTTCTTGATGGAGGTTATGTTTTTTGAAAGCAGGCAATGTTGCCAGTGGAGCTTGTTTGTTCATTTAACGTCCGCCTATTTCTGCTCGATATTGGTTTATAATACTTAGATATAATAATGATTTCATTATAAATAAAATAATAACTATAATTTAAATGTTGTCATAACACATACCAAATACATATTGCTGTTCTTTTTACACGAGAATTCTGAACTCAAATCGTATATAAACAGAACATATTCCAAGCTATTCTTTGTTGTCCTATATTTAGGTCTTGCAACAAATTAAGAAGAATTAACGTCCATGCCGCTCATGTTTCAAATTGATATTATGGTAGTCCAGTGGTTGACTGTTTGCCTCTGGTGCTAAGAGACCCAAGTTCGTATTCCACTGAGGTCAGTGTTTTTCTCGGGCGAGATAAAACTGTATAACACTCATTCACAATTATTGAGATGCCAAAAGAATATCCCCTAACCTATTCCACCTTCATGATATTACTAGAAGTATCTGAATCATCGGCACCCTCCGATTCTGAATCACATTCCCCAATTGAAATAATGAAAGAAGGAATATTTTCAAACGATAGATTTCCCAAATGTTTTGTCCAGTCTTCCGAAATAAGTTTTTCACAATGCTCACAGTTGCGCTTTTTCAAAATTTCGTCAGTTACGTATCTTTTATTTCCGTCTGCTGTAAAAGGTTTAATTAACTCCCAAAGTTTTTTTTTAGTAATTTTGCGCTGAATTTCGAATTACTAGATTATTTTAGAAAAGTAGGGGACTCTAGAGCTGGCAACAGGGCAATTTCATTTTGACATTCTAGATATCAATCAAATAATATTTAAGAAAGGCAACTTAAAAAAAAAACACAGCCTGCTGGATGGCAAATCAATCGTGAATAGTGATATTTCGCAGTTATGCAGCCAAGTGACATAGTAAAACGACACAACCACCAAAAATAATATAATTTTATTATACATGGTGTTTTTTACAGCAATACAAATTTAACTTATTTCGAAGAGCATTTTCTCAATTTTTACTATACTCTCTATATTATTATATTTTTGAATTGGCACGTTAATTCTCCACAATTTTTATGAATATTGTCGTAAGTACAGACCTAAAGTTCATATTCCCGGAGAAATTTTTACGTTTTCATTACAAACCGTTTTTATTTCTATCTAATCTAGTAGCGATGATTTTGACACAAAGTGAGTAGCGATTGGAAATGGAAAGAGCAACTTCTAAATTTTTCTAAAAACTATTGTTCACTAACGAGTCGACCTTCACCTAAAGTATCTCAAACTAACGTAATACTTATCATTATGTAATAGAAAACTCAAGAAATGTAAATTTATGGACAACGCCAATGGATGTTAAATGTTTGAGGGGATATTATGATTGGGTATCATTGTTCTAGTAGAAATCTGAATGGTACAGAATATTTGTATTTCTTGCAAAATAATTTGTCTCAACTCCTGCAAATCTAATGGTACATATGTGATTCCAGCACCACGGTGCTCCAACACATTTCGCACTAAGGACTCGCCAGTTCTCGAATCAAGAATTCGGGAACAGGTATATATGTCGCGGCAGTTCCATATTCATTGGCCATCTAGATCATCAGATTTGACGAAAATGGATTCTTTCCTACAGGGAAATAATAAATAATATTGTGTATCACATCCCTGCAACTACAGCAGAAGATATGAGACGACGCATAATAGATGCTTTTGGTGCAATTTCCGTTGAGTCATTTGCCAGCAGTAATATGTCGATTATGAAAAGACTGAAAATGTGTATTGAACAGAATGGAGGTCATGTTGAACATTTGTTATAAATAAATAATTGAATTGAAATAAAATTGTTTTTCTTTCTATGTATGTTATTAATAATAAATGTTATCACTTTATGCCAAAATCATGGCTATTGGATTAGATAGAAACAAAAAGTTAATAATTCAACGGTTCAAAATGAAAAAGTAAAAATATCTGAAAATATCGACTTTAGATATAAGACAATATATATAAAAATTGTGGAGAATTAACGTGTCAATTCAAAAATATAATACTATACAGAGCGTTCCCATTGAAAAATTTGCACTGGTATAAAAAACACCTCGTATAATAAAATTAACTTTTGGTGGTTGTGTCGTTTTAGTACATCACTTTTGGCTACATAACTACAAACTATGTATTCTTAATTCAACGTAACACTCACGTACCGCATTAATTTGTTAAACCAAAATGTTCACAATATTTTAGATAAACTCCGCAACGCCTCATCCAAAATGAAAAAATAAGAGATCGTTGGATAGATACTTTTAGGCGGAATTAAAAAATGTAAAAATATTTAGGGTAGTCTGTTTAAAAAATAATATCTTGAAGATGCTCAGCTGTGGCCAATCGCCCTGTATATTTAAAAATATTTTTATAATATGTGCATTTTGGCACTACATCAAATAAGAAAAATCTCCAAATTATATTAATAATGCCAATATTCGACTTTGACGGATTAATGAGCAACCCTGTATAACTGGCTAAAGTTTGCTTTCGGCACACTACCAAAAATTGAACGTTAACAGATATGTGGAAATTATCAGATAATTAATTTATGAGCGGTAGGCTCCTCTTCACATTAATACTAAAAATTTTAGTTTCTCGCAGTCCCATGTGTGTGTTGAGTCAATAATAAATACTTGTCGTTTAGAGATCGAATTACAGGATTACAGTGTGGGAAATGTCAATGATATTCATCCACCAAAACTCTATTATTATCATTTCAAAAATCGTAAATGAAATGTATATCTGTACGTTTCTTTAATAATATTTGCGGCATTACTTTTAAAGTAGACTCTTGTGCAGAAGGAAACAACTTACCGTACATGTAACAGATAATAACACGGTTTAACAATTGTTTCCAACGCCTACTCGCTGAAATTGAATAACTGAAGCCTTCAATTCTAGCGAATTCTTTATTTGTCTTTTCCCTTAAATAGTTATAGCTACGTGACTTTCCTGTATAAGGTCCGTGTTGATGAATTTATTTGAAAAATTGTTTAGCGTCTGTAGTTGTATATGTAACTTTTGAAATAATCAGGTGCCTGTTATAACAACAATGTGTAAAGATTTGTTTATCGTTGTTGAAGTGATGGTTGTACGAAGATCAATTAATAAGCATGATTATGAGTAAGACTACTGCATTTTCAAACACCGCTTTTCAATACAGTTCTCTTTCCTCTCCGTACACTTAAACCAGTCGCCAACAAGTCTCTGGATATTGTTAGAATAAAAAGTTTTGCATGTGTTACGCAATCAGATATGCACCAAATGTTTAATACTCTCACTGCCTGAAAAATTAATTCGGCCAAGGTCTGGTATGAGTGGGCTAAATAAATGGAAGTCGTCCGATGCGAAATATGTGAATAAAGTGGTGCTTTAATCACTTCAAAACTCAATTTTTTGATAATCTCTGTTATTTTATTAACACAATGAGCCGGGTGTTGTCATGTAACAACACATTTTCGAATAAAGTTTTTTTCGTTCGAATTTTGTATCAAAATGCAATATGGGTATTTATCAAAGCTATTTAAGTACTTTAACCATCTACTCTCAAACATTATATCGTTCTTGTAAAATTAAATTAACCCTAATTTTTCATGCTGGTACCGTTTTGAAGAAAATGGATGCCGCAATTCCACCTGAAATTCTTTGGTATCTTGGTATCAGGAACATAATACAGAAAACACTCGTCTCCATAGTTTTTTCTCACTCTTTGATGATTATTGTTAGGAAAAAACTCTTCATTATTCGAACATCTATTGGTTGATCACATTTTCTCTCTAGTGCAGATTAGCAGATAAGCCGTTATGCTCAAATTGAAAAATCGATTGTAATCGTTTCAAATCCATTTTGACGAATTTCGTAGGTTTCCGTATAATAAGCATTATCACTTAATAAAATTCATAGTTTTCAAGATTTCCTACTATAATTCAAAAAATTTGTCTTGGTGTTTTACAACTGGGATATGAATTGTATGTTTAATAAAGTGTGGATGCTCTTCAAAGAACGAGATTAGATAATACATACGGAGTTAATTAAAGCTCGAAATAAAGGAATATAAAATCCTTTGGGCCTCTCACGAGAAATGCTAAATACCAATTTCTGCAGCTGATAATCCGAAGGAAGGTTAGAACAGAAAGGGGTCCCCAGAGAAAAAGAAACTTGTAGTTACAAAATGATACGGTCAGACATAGAACAGCAATCTGTGGTCTAGGTTGACGGTCAACATTTATTGAAGAGAACAATTTCATGATTCGACAAGGTTCTTAGGAAACTCAATTACTTCCTTAGTTGAGTTGATGTTTAAAAATTTGAGATAGTCCTTGTTGGATAAAATCAATACCAATCATACCCACCGAGGATTTATTTTTTGATAGTATGCATAAGCACGATTATCGCCGAGATATGAACCGTTGAGATGTAATTTTCGGAACGAAGCCAATGTAAACCAGACCCAGTACCGACCACCTAAGGAATTTGAAAAATTTCCAATTCTGGAGGGCTTTGAACCGGGAAGCGTTTGGACTATTATATCCAAAGTTTGGCTCTCTTACCACTGAGCCATCCCCACCCTTTGTATATATGTATATTAAGAAAACTAAATAAAACTTTTCATCACAGGCTTATTGTATCATAGTTCACATTGGCATTACAGCGGCAAATTTAAATAGGAGTATAGGCGGATCAAGTGTAGATGATGCAGAAATTTATATATGCATATATAGAAAGAGAAATAAACACAGCATTACAGAGAAATCAAGAGGATTATAAACAACGCACTGGCATGCATCATGAATATGCGACGGGTATTGTGTAATGTTATTTTAGTATTTGCTTTTATGTGGATGTGAAATTCCAACCAGTACAAAGAAGAAGATTCGAGGGCTTCGAAACGTAGCGACATCGAAGGGTGGTCCAAGGATGTTACCTATACGATGGGTATAAATAGTAACAAATGCACTACTTCACAAAATAGTGTCGACAAAACAAAACGAAACAACTTTTTCTTCAACGTACAATACAAATAAGATTACGCCATAATGGCCGTCAACTTCTATAAAGACAGCATATAGGGGGTATATGTTGTTGAATAAAACCATAATCAAATCCCACAAAATAGATTTAATCTTGTTTAAAGGTATAAAACGGTTAAAGTTTTAGATACCCTCTTGGGATCATCATCAGACTAAAATAGCCACATATAAACATTTAACATGTTTAGAAAAAGCAAATAAACTAACCTAGTAAGAGAAAATAGCAAAATTACAAAACTTTAAAGAATCAAAACCATTGTGCAGGCAAATTATTTAAGGAAAAACACACAGTACGAATAAACTAAATATAACATTCCATAATTAAGGAACTGAACATTTCACGGCAACGCCGAAATTAAATATTATTTTTTTTTAATAATTGCTCTTCCGGATCAGCTATATTAGCTATACACAGAAATGTTCACATTGATTACTCTTTTCACAATATTAACGTAGAGAGGTCGGCTCCATTGGAGATCCTCAATCGCTGAGTTCCTCATCATCAGACGAGAGCAGGTCTTGGGGCAGTTTACGCTTTAAGCGTTTGTGAATTCGTTTTTGACCTAGTGAATAACTCACAGCACCTGGGCACTCTTTTAGTTTATTATTAAATGTTAAAACGCACTTCTTAATAAATGTTTGTATAGGAGGTATTTTCAGTTCGTTGTGTAGCTGGTTGTTGCGGACGAACCAAGGGGCATTTGTTATAATTCGAAGAACTTTATTTTGGAATGCTTGTAACTTTTTAATTGTAGAGTTTGGAGCAGCTCCCCATACTGTGCAGGCGTATGTCATTGTTGGCCTTAGAAGGGATGTGTATATGAGGAGGGCGCATTCATGTTTTAACGGGGAATTTCGATTAATTATGGGGTATAGTTGACTAAGTCTCGAATGGCACTCGTTTAGTTTTTTGTTTATATGTAATTTCCACGTCAATCGCTTGTCTAAGTACACTCCCAAATATTTGACACCCTGGTCCGCGGGGTTCCAAGGGATGGATTGGTTATTTATCACGATAGTTGGTGGTAGAGCAGGGAATCTTAGAGTGAAGATTTTGGCTTC
>JABXWE010102883.1:0-11568 GCA_014611495.1 Limonius californicus | reverse complement strand
TTTTTTTTTTAATGATTGCTCTTCCGGATCAGCTATAATAGCTATACACAGAAATGTTCACATTGATTACTCTTTTCACAATATTAACGTAGAGAGGTCGGCTCCATTGGAGATCCTCATTCGCTGAGTTCCTCATCATCAGACGAGAGCAGGTCTTGGGGCAGTTTACGCTTTAAGCGTTTGTGAATTCGTTTTTGGCCTAGTGAATAACTCACAGCACCTGGGCACTCTTTTAGTTTATTATTAAATGTTAAAACGCACTTCTTAATAAATGTTTGTATAGGAGGTATTTTCAGTTCGTTGTGTAGCTGGTTGTTGCGGACGAACCAAGGGGCATTTGTTATAATTCGAAGAACTTTATTTTGGAATGCTTGCAATTTTTTAATTGTAGAGTTTGGAGCAGCTCCCCATACTGTGCAGGCGTATGTCATTGTTGGCCTTAGAAGGGATGTGTATATGAGGAGGGCGCATTCATATTTTAACGGGGAATTTCGATTAATTATGGGGTATAGTTGACTAAGTCTCGAATGGCACTCGTTTAGTTTTTTGTTTATATGTAATTTCCACGTCAATCGCTTGTCTAAGTACACTCCCAAATATTTGACACCCTGGTCCGCGGGGTTCCAAGGGATGGATTGGTTATTTATCACGATAGTTGGTGGTAGAGCAGGGAATCTTAGAGTGAAGATTTTGGCTTCACATTTAGTGGGGTTAATAGAAAACTTTTTCGGTTTAAATCTATTCGAAAACATATTTTAGATCATTTACTTCTTTTCTCTAGAGTAGAAATGAATGATTGGTAATTCTTATCCATTGCATGCGGTGTCCGATGGTTGTTAGATATTGTGTAATTTATTTGTAGATAGGAGGTTGTGTATGAAAATGTTGATCGTTATTGGTAATAGGCAAAAACGAAAATTTATTTATTAGTTACGATAAAAATTAGAAAAACAAAGGGTGTCTGAATTTATGTTCTTCGTATAAAAGTCGATTTTTTTTTGTTGAGTTACGAGAAACATTATATAAATAAAGAGGGGTGTTTTTGAGATAGTTGTTACTGAATTTTGTTACTTCGGATATTGTAAAGCTTTTGTCTAAGCTGGTGAATAAATTTTCAAAGAACAACAGTTATATTTTTTAAATTTCTTCTTAGACAAGAATAATAACCAAAAGATTTGACTACGAATTACATATGTCCTGGAGAAAGTTGAAGTAAAGAGAGTTTCAGTAGGAGCCAAGCTGGAAGTTAGAACAGCTCTGGACAGCTGGTAGGAGTGTTTTTGGACTGACTGCCGGGATCTGCAGAAGAAAGAGGTCAGTGGTCTATCATTGTGACAACGAACAAGGTGGGTGAAATATTAAACGAAAGTTCTGGCCGTAATAGAGAAGATTAAATTGTGTTTTTTGTTTGTATATGTGTTTTAGTTTGTAATTTTAAAATTTTGTAAAATCAGAGGGCATACGTGTAATGGATTGTAAATTCTGAATTCCTTTTTAGTTATAATCGAACATTCGTTATTTCTCTAAATTAAACAGAGTTGTAGTGAGTTCCAAAACATTAATACAGCATTTACCCTGAGAGTCGTTATGTTCTATTGAAATTTGCCGCTCTATATGAATTAATTCCGTAATTTGATTGCCGCTCCATAGGAATTATAACGTTATTGCAATTTTCGTTTGTATGTTATCAGTTTTGGTTAGTTTGCGTCTTTCTAAGTTTGAGTTATGTCGACAGTTCCCTTTTTGTAGGCTCAAAATTGCCGACTCTTGTTTTTCAAGCGCTTGACCTTAAGCACTTCCGAGAACTCACGTGTCCCTTATTCTAGAACCTTTACATAACATTTCGAAATATGGTGCAATCTTTTGGGGGGTGATGCAGCTTCATGTCGCGTTAAGTATTCAGTCAGCCTTAGGCCTTCGCTGATCTCCGGTCGCTTGATTCCATCCACGGGGACCGTAATTACGTTAAGTGCTGCAGGGGCGGGTTTTGGGTTTTTTTTTCGAGGGGTTTCCGTTGTGTGAATTTCGTCTCGCTGTTTTACCAAGGGGTACAAACAGACCATCGACTACTGTCGGATAAAGAAAAAAGCACTGGATTCAATCCCGGTAAAGGCAATTCTTTGTGAATTGGCCGATCGCCTTTCGGCGGATTAATTTCGAAGCCCAGCGCCTGTCCCTTTTGCTGCTACTGTCGTTCAACGTATTTTCCTGCATCTGGAAATCGCCCGAAATTGTGCCTGACTCGCTACTCCGTCAAGGTAATAATCTAGTTTTCTGTGATGTGAAATTAAGAACCTTTCCTTTCGTGCCAGCTTGCAAAATTTAAGTATTTGAGCCTCTTTTTGTGATAAATAAGAAGCGGCCTTCAGCCGCCGATCGTCATTTTCTTTTTTTGTGCTGCTGTAAAATTAGTAACTATAAATATTGTGTGATTCCTGTAAAGTCAACGCCACTGATCACGCAGAGTTATTGAAAGATTTTAAATACCGTTGGCAACGGGTGGCGAGTTCACCCTTTCCCGAACGTTCAAAGTAATCAGTTGTAATCTAGAATTATAAAATCACTTTTGCCTGTCATTTTCGTTGTACTGTCGTTTCCACTAATTTGATTATATGTTTTGAATATTATATCTTTTACTATTGCATTTTGTATTTGTGTGCATGATTTTTGCAAGCTTAAAGGCACAATAAAGGTGAGTTCCATTCCCGTAAGCTGTTCGCTTCTCGGCCTTCCGTGAGGACCTACAATCAGCTAGATTTGGAAGGTGGTGCCCACAAATTTTGACTTACCCTACACACAACTAAAGATTTCCTCCCGCAAGCTATTTTCACGAACTCCCCCTACTCCTCTGAGCTAAGCTGTAGGCCGTTTTCCATCTATCTAGTTACGGGTCGTCGGAGAAGCTCGATTGGCCCGTAACAGAGTCTCATATAGTCGTGGTATAGAATGTGAGTTACCTTCACTAATCTTAATACGTTGTTTTATCTCGGGATTAAGTTGATTAATTATAACGGTAATTTCTTTCTTTGGTTGTTCTACGTATTAAGGTAGGAGGCATACATATATATATATATATATATATATATATATATATATTACTGTGTTACAAAAAGCTAAAACCTTCCTGAAAGAAATAATTTGTTTAAACATAAAAAATTCACATTTGTATTATTTTTGTTGGTTTCCGATGTTGTTTTTGGCAAGGAAAAATAGTCAGTTCCAATTTTGTATTTGGGAAGAAAACACGTTTTCGGTGCTACTCCGTAATTATTAAAAATTTTGTTAAATTGGAATTATTTAACAATAAAACTTTGTGTTGTGGTGTTTTAAGTTGATTTAAGTATTTTTCTTAATACTTACTATGAAATTTCAAAGAAAATTTTGAAAATTTTGTGCATCAGAAAATAAAATTGCACGCTGGCGTCCTTCTACGTTCTTTTGTTTTCAAAATGGATGGTCAGAGTTCATTTTTTTTTAATTTAATTGGAACTCAAAACATTGTTGAAATCACTTTATCTAACCTCAACATATATAATAAAAGTAAAAGAAAATTAATGAAGTGTTAAAATGGTTCTTAATTTTATCCATTTAAATAAAAAGAAAAAATTTATTTACAACAACGTGTTTAAAAGAGGTTATGTTCCTGAATCCAAACAAACAACTAAAGTGATCTTGTAATTATGAAAGATTGGAAGCTACATACTTTGAGCGGAATTTCCTGTAACAAGAATTAATCTGCACTACACAATCGTTACTGAAAGTTGGTGTACAGGGTGGGCAAATTTCGATGTTTGTATAGGGTAACTCGGTAATTATAGGAGATACAAAAAAATGGAAGGCACGTTCTCGATCTCTTTTTTTGAGACAAATTCACTGGCGGAAACAAAAATTTGCTATCGTCTTTTGTTTTCGAGTTACAAACAAAAGTTCGATTTTTCGACTTTTTGACACATGTGAATATCGTGGTTGTTTGTAAAGTTAGGAGAAAATAACTTTTACATTCTCAAGGCACTTTTTTCTGTATAATCCAGTGGCGTCGAGAAAATTTGAAAAAAAAGGTTTAATGTCGAGTTATGGCCTAAAGTTGTATTTTTTCAAATGGGAATCATAGTTGGCTATGGTTTAGTTAAAACGGATTTTTTTTTCTCTTTCTAACTATGTATCATATGTCGGGTAACTTTTGATGTGTAAGTCTTTAATAGCGAATATAATATTTTACTAGATTACTTTCTGTATTTTTTTTATATTTTACCAAGTAGGCGGGTGTCATCTATGATGGGAAACGGAAAAAATCCAGGAAAAAATCCATGAAAAAAAATCCAAAGGAAAAAAATCCAAAGGAAAAAAAATCCAAGGAAATAAAATCCAAACTATAATTATATTAATTTTTCACATGGTTTGTAACATTACGGCCGGTTGCACAAACCCTTTATGAAGTTTGCCTTATAGTTACCTACCTTAAAAATAAAATTTTGGGGCAAAAATATTTTGTTAGGTACTTAGGTAGATCTGTATTTGGTTATAATGCCCTTGGATGTAAATTTTGACAATTTAACAATTTATTAAAACTAAAACATCTTCACTTTTACGATTAAATGACTTAATTGTAATTATGACGGAAACAAAATCGTTAATATGCAATTTACTTGCAAACGAATAAACACTGTCATAGATGGATTGTAGGAAAAAAAAACCCAAGGAAAAAAATCCACAGAAAAAAAATCCAGGAAAAAATCCAAGGAAAAAAATCCATAGGAAAAAATCCAGGAAAAAAAACCCAAACTATAAAATGAAGTGATTATAATTTTGAATAGCCAAACCTTTTTTTTTCTCGCTCATTCATACTACTGTCCTTCCCCCCGGAACCGCTTTCGCATTACTTCAGGGGGTTGTGGGCGTCCCTTACACACTAAACATTCATGCAACATGCACCTTAAACTTAACTAAGCGAAATGCGGTAGCCCCAGTCGGGATTCGGTCGCCCCAACGGAGCAACCGCATTTGCTGTGACCTCGAGTGGTCAATGCGTTCTCGCACTAGACCACCGAGGTCCCTGAACAGCCAAATCTAACCTAACCTAACCTAACCTACAACTTTTTTATCTTTCAGTATTGTTGTCTACTTTTCTTTTTTCTATTTAAATAATTTTTTTGCTAATAATGTGATTTGTTTGCCAGTTTTCTTAACCAATACACATATATCTATTTTATTACTGTGCTGCGTGAACGCTCTGTTAATTTTAACAAGGGATTTTTTAAATTAATAGTTTTATTATTAATAAATAGTTAAATTGTCAAAATTTACAGCCAAGGGCATTATAACCAAATACAGATCTACCTAAGTACCTAACAAAATATTTTTGCCCCAAAATTTTATTTTTAAGGTAGGTAACTATAAGGCAAACTTCATAAAGGGTTTGTGCAACCGGCCGTAATGTTACAAACCATGTGAAAAATTACTATAATTATAGTTTGGATTTTATTTCCTTGGATTTTTTTTCCTTTGGATTTTTTTCCTTTGGATTTTTTTTCATGGATTTTTTTCCTGGATTTTTTCCGTTTCCCATCATAGATGACACCCGCCTACTTGGTAAAATATAAAAAAAATACAGAAAGTAATCTAGTAAAATATTATATTCGCTATTAAAGACTTACACATCAAAAGTTACCCGACATATGATACATAGTTAGAAAGAGAAAAAAAAATCCGTTTTAACTAAACCATAGCCAACTATGATTCCCATTTGAAAAAATACAACTTTAGGCCATAACTCGACATTAAACCTTTTTTTTTTTAATTTTCTCGACGCCAATTTTCTCGACGCCACTGGATTATACAGAAAAAAGTGCCTTGAGAATGTAAAAGTTATTTTCTCCTAACTTTACAAACAACCACGATATTCACATGTGTCTAAAAGTCGAAAAATCGAACTTTTGTTTGTAACTCGAAAACAAAAGACGATAGCAAATTTTTGTTTCCGCCAGTGACTTTGTCTCAAAAAAAGAGATCGAGAACGTGCCTTCCATTTTTTTGTATCTCCTATAATTACCGAGTTACCCTATACAAACATCGAAATTTGCCCACCCTGTATATCTATAAATTTGGAGAAGATTCCAAGACGTGCTGATAAGAAACGCGACTGTACTGTATTTGATTTGGATAAATGCAATGATTCCTTCCAAGGCCGACCATGTCAGCGTTTAAATATGCAGCAAATTTTCAAAAGGTGGGTTATATAAAAGCAGTTCCGAAGATAAAAGTGGAGTTATAAACTAGATTAAAAAAATACTTTAATGTGTTTCTTTCTTGATGTTATTTTATGTAACAAAGATAAAGGAATCTGTTTTTTTTAAAGAATCGTGGCCAAGAGCAGTGAGTCCTAAATTTGCAACAGTAATTGCCCTGAGATTGATAAAAGATTTTATTACCCTGAGAATTCAATTAATTTCGTTAAATAGTTCATGCGAATATATGCTGCATGAACAATTTATTAATGTTTTGTACCCAATTCACTTTTCTAATTATTTATTTAAGATGATAAATTTTATCACTTGTAACTACAGCAAAACTTTTTTGCTAGCCAAACATGGGGCATAATACAACATAGCAACATACATATATATATATATGTCTATAACGAGTTTCGGCCTCAAATGGCTTTATATAATACCTGCTTTGGCCTCATATATCCTGTATCGGCCTCATGAGGCGGAAAGTGTCAGCACGTCTAAGCATGTTTTCGGCGTGATACAAAACTCACGAACTTAGCGCCATCTGTAGAGGATT
Source organism: Limonius californicus (assembly GCA_014611495.1). NCBI lineage: Eukaryota > Metazoa > Arthropoda > Insecta > Coleoptera > Elateridae > Limonius > Limonius californicus. The sequence goes on along the minus strand of JABXWE010102883.1, from coordinate 4,782 downwards.
TTTATCATCAAAATGGTTTGTACCCATAATCTGTTCTGTGCGTTTGTGTGTTTTATGTGTTGCATAAATACAACTGCTTTCGTATTTAATAGAAAAAACTAAAATTTGAAATGTAATAGCGAGTTTCAGTTAAAAAAATATATAACGTTAGGATAAATATATGAAGTTCAATCTTGTGATGTTTGCAAGACATTTAATGATAAAGAAACTAAACTTCTTAGACCCATACCGAGGCGAGCTTGGAAAATGTAAATTTATATAGACTATTTTCGAACTTTTCTTCATGTTCACATTCGAATTTATAAAGCATACGTAGATTAGTGCCCTTTATTGGGACTAAATAAGATTTAACAAACATGTTTTCTGAATGTAGAGACAATTGAAAGTTTTTCAAAAACTTTTGCAGAGGTACGAGGCCGAAACTGGTTTTAAACACATATTTAGACCCCTTTGTAATACCTGTTGTGGCCTCATATGCCTGTATAATAACTGTTTTGGGCTCACACAAATACCGATACAACTTTACGAGATATTTGTTTAAATTTATGATATTGTCTTAAAGTTGGATATTCCGCTACCGGTCATTGAAATGTTAACTGCAAGACATTTGTTATTATTAATAAAGAAATTAAGTTTTCTAGAATCGCACAGAGGCGAGCTTGCCAAATGCAAATTTATATAGACTATTTTCAAACTTTTCTTCATGTTCACATTCGAATTTATAAAGCATATGTAGATTTAGTTCCCTTTATAGGGACTAAATAAGATTTAACAAGCATGTTTTCTAAATGTAGAGACAATTGAAAGTTTTTCAAAAACTTTTGCAGAGGGACGAGGCCGAAACTGGTTTTAAACACATATTTAGACGCCTGTGTAATACCTGTTGTGACCTCATATGCCTGTATAATAACTGTTTTGGGCTCACACAAATACCGATACAATTTTACGAGATATTTGTTTAACTTTGTGATATTGCCTTAAAGTTGAATATTCCGCTACCGGTTATTGAAATGTTATCTCCAAGACATTTATTATTATTATTAATAAAGAAATTAAGTTTTCTAGAATCGAACAGAGGCGAGCTTGCGAAATGCAAATTTATATAGACTATTTTCAAACTTTTCTTCATGTTCACATTCGAATTTATAAAGCATATGTAGATTTAGTGCCCTTTATAGGGACTAAATAAGATTTAACAAGCATGTTTTCTGAATGTAGAGACAATTGAAAGTTTTTCAAAAACCTTTGCAGAGGGACGAGGCCGAAACTGGTTTTAAACACATATTTAGACGCCTGTGTAATACCTGTTGTGGCCTCATATGCCTGTATAATAACTGTTTTGGGCTCACACAAATACAGATACAACTTTACGAGATATTTGTTTAACTTTGTGATATTGTCTTAAAGTTGGATATTCCGCTACCGGTCATTGAAATGTTAACTGCAAGACATTTATTATTATTAATAAAGAAATTAAGTTTTCTAGAATCGCACAGAGGCGAGCTTGCGAAATGCAAATTTATATAGACTATTTTCAAACTTTTCTTCATGTTCACATTCGAATTTATAAAGCATATGTAGATTTAGTGCCCTTTATTGGGACTAAATAAGATTTAACAAGCATGTTTTCTGAATGTAGAGACAATTGAAAGTTTTTCAAAAACTTTTGCAGAGGGACGAGGCCGAAACTGGTTTTAAACACATATTTAAACGCCTGTGTAATACCTGTTGTGGCCTCATATGCCTGTATAATAACTGTTTTGGGCTCACACAAATACAGATACAACTTTACGAGATATTTGTTTAACTCTATGATACTGTCTTAAAGTTGGATATTCCGCTACCGGTCATTGAAATGTTAACTGCAAGACATTTATTATTATTAATAAAGAAATTAAGTTTTCTAGAATCGCACAGAGGCGAGCTTGGGAAATGTAAATTTATATATAGACTATTTTCAAACTTTTCTTCATGTTCACATTCGAATTTATAAAGCATATGTAGATTTAGTGCCCTTTATTGGGACTAAATAAGATTTAACAAGCATGTTTTCTGAATGTAGAGACAATTGAAAGTTTTTCAAAAACCTTTGCAGAGGGACGAGGCCGAAACTGGTTTTAAACACATATTTAGACGCCTGTGTAATACCTGTTGTGGCCTCATATGCCTGTATAATAACTGTTTTGGGCTCACACAAATACAGATACAATTTTACGAGATATTTGTTTAACTTTGTGATATTGCCTTAAAGTTGGATATTCCGCTACCGGTTATTGAAATGTTAACTGCAAGACATTTATTATTATTAATAAAGAAATTAAGTTTTCTAGAATCGCACAGAGGCGAGCTTGCGAAATGCAAATTTATATAGACTATTTTCAAACTTTTCTTCATGTTCACATTCGAATTTATAAAGCATATGTAGATTTAGTGCCCTTTATTGGGACTAAATAAGATTTAACAAGCATGTTTTCTGAATGTAGAGACAATTGAAAGTTTTTCAAAAACCTTTGCAGAGGGACGAGGCCGAAACTGGTTTTAAACACATATTTAGACGCCTGTGTAATACCTGTTGTGGCCTCATATGCCTGTATAATAACTGTTTTGGGCTCACACAAATACAGATACAATTTTACGAGATATTTGTTTAACTTTGTGATATTGCCTTAAAGTTGGATATTCCGCTACCGGTTATTGAAATGTTAACTCCAAGACATTTATTATTATTAATAAAGAAATTAAGTTTTCTAGAATCGCACAGAGGCGAGCTTGCGAAATGCAAATTTATATAGACTATTTTCAAACTTTTCTTCATGTTCACATTCGAATTTATAAAGCATATGTAGATTTAGTGCCCTTTATTGGGACTAAATAAGATTTAACAAGCATGTTTTCTGAATGTTAGAGACAATTGAAAGATTTTCAAAAACTTTTGCAGAGGACGAGGCCGAAACTGGTTTTAAACACATATTTAGACGCCTGTGTAATACCTGTTGTGGCCTCATATGCCTGTATAATAACTGTTTTGGGCTCACACAAATACCAGATACAATTTTACGAGATATTTGTTTAACTTTGTGATATTGCCTTAAAGTTGGATATTCCGCTACCGGTTATTGAAATGTTAACTCCAAGACATTTATTATTATTAATAAAGAAATTAAGTTTTCTAGAATCGCACAGAGGCGAGCTTGCGAAATGCAAATTTATATATAGACTATTTCAAACTTTTCTTCATGTTCACATTCGAATTTATAAAGCATATGTAGATTTAGTGCCCTTTATTGGGACTAAATAAGATTTAACAAGCATGTTTTCTGAATGTAGAGACAATTGAAAGTTTTTCAAAACTTTTGCAGAAGGGACGAAAGCCGAAACTGGTTTTAAAAACACATAATTTAGACGCCTGTGGTAATACCTGTTGTGGCCTCCATATGCTGTATAAATGGAACTGTTTTGGGCTCACCAAATACAGATACAATTTTACGAGATATTTGTTAACTTTTTGTGATATTGCCTTAAAGTTGGATATTTCCCTACCGGTTATTGAAATGTTAACCTCCAAGACATTTATTATTATTAATAAAACAAATTAGTTTTCTAGAATCGCAACAGAGGCGAGCTTGCGAAATGCAAATTTATATAGAACTATTTTCCAAACTTTTCTTCAATGTTCAGCATTCGATTTATAAAGCATATGTAGATTTAGTGCCCTTTATTGGGACTAAATAAGATTTAATCAAGCATGTTTTTGAATGTAGAGACCAATATGAAGAGTTTTTCAAAAACTTTGCAGAGGGACGAGGCCGAAACTGGTTTTAAACACATATTTAGACGCCTGTGTAATACCTGTTGTGGCCTCATATGCCTGTATAATAACTGTTTTGGGCTCACCCAAATACCGATACAATTTTACGAGATATTTGTTTAACTTTGTGATATTGCCTTAAAGTTGGATATTCCGCTACCGGTCATTGAAATGTTAACTGCAAGACATTTATTATTATTAATAAAGAAATTAAGTTTTCTAGAATCGCACAGAGGCGAGCTTGCGAAATGCAAATTTATATAGACTATTTTCAAACTTTTCTCACATTCGAATTTATAAAGCATATGTAGATTTAGTGCCCTTTATTGGGACTAAATAAGATTTAACAAACATGTTTTCTGAATGTAGAGACAATTGAAAGTTTTTCAAAAACTTTTGCAGAGGGACGAGGCCGAAACTGGTTTTAAACACATATTTAGACGCCTGTGTAATACCTGTTGTGGCCTCATATGCCTGTATAATAACTGTTTTGGGCTCACACAAATACCGATACAATTTTACGAGATATTTGTTTAACTTTGTGATATTGCCTTAAAGTTGGATATTCCGCTACCGGTCATTGAAATGTTAACTGCAAGACATTGATTATTATTAATAATGAAATTAAGTTTTCTAGAATCGCACCGAGGCGAGCTTGGAAAATGCAAATTTACATACGACTATTTTCGAATTTTTCTTCATGTTCACATTCGAATTTATAAAGCATATGTAGATTTAGTGCCCTTTATTGGGACTAAATAAGATTTAACAAGCATGTTTTCTGAATGTAGAGACAATTGAAAGTTTTTCAAAAACTTTTGCAGAGGGACGAGGCCGAAACTGGTTTTAAACACATATTTAGACGCCTGTGTAATACCTGTTTTGGCCTCATATGAACATTTTTGTTCATCCGTTTTATTTTTTAATTTGTTGTAATTACAAGTTATATGACAACTTTTTGTGTGCGTAATTAC
>JABXWE010102879.1:0-23164 GCA_014611495.1 Limonius californicus | reverse complement strand
TTGGGGTTTAAGACATTTTTAATTCGATCAGAAAAGGTTTGCATTGGGTTGACACGAGAATTGTTTGCGATCGGTTTATTTTTAATGCGTTTTTGCTGGAGTTCTATGTGATGTGGGCATCCGCGATAGCTAGCAGCATGGTCTCCTCCGCAGTTTACACATGTTGGTTTGATATTGGGTTGTTTGGTACACTCATTGTGGATGTGGTTTCCAGCGCATTTGACACATGTTGGAGCAAGGGTACAGTAATTTTTGGTGTGCCCATAGCGCTGGCATCGATGGCACTGTGGTAAATTTGTTGGTTTGTGCCTTATTTCTACGGTCACAATTGAATAATATATTGACTTCAAGGTAAAGATTTTTTTGGCCTCATCATTGTTAGTTAATTCTACTGCACATACTGGAAGGGGCTTTTTATCTTTTGTCAATAGTCGTGTTACATTAATAACAGGTAGAATTTTTAGCTCTTCTTTAATTTCATCGGTAGTTATTGATAAAGGGACATTTTTAATTACCACTGATAGTGGTTTTGCATTTGCATTTTGGAATGTGTGATGTTGAATTTTATTGTCGCGATAAAACTTGGTGAGGTTGCGATAGTCGTTTTCGTCTGTTAAATTTATGCGAAGCATGTTTGTGCTGCACATTGTTGTAAATGTTTCCTTTACTATCGTTTTGATATCGGCTACAAGAGCCTTGTGATTTATTGCATTATGGAGATAAATTGGCGGAATTTTGGGTTTGCTGGTGGAAGTAGTTGGTTGGTTATCTGATTTATTATTTTCTTCGGTGTTGTTCTCATTATCATTTTGCGTAGGTAAGTAAAATCTGTTTTTTGTTATCAGCTCTTCTGTTGACCACATGTATCGTTTCTGCACCTCATTAATAGGTGGTGTTAATTCATCAATTTTGCGCTTTGATTGCGCTTGTTGATCCATTTCGTGATCATTAGATAATATGCTTGTAGCTAATGACTATTAGTATTGTTTTAATAATAATAATGTACTCACTATGTAGGCTAATGATAGCTTTTAAATCGGCTGTTTCGTACTGATAACGGAGCGCGCGCGTTGCACCCACTCTGTATCAATGCTCGCACTCGACTCGCACAACTTTTTGCGGCATAGAAAAGTAGAATCTTATTTCCAAGGCGGCGTAGATGTTGAAAACATAAATACTGAAGAGTTTATAAATACTGATTGGAGAGAAGACCCCACGTTACTTCCACTACAGCCACTCCAAGGAAGAAACAGTAGGCTTACCATCACAGTAAAACAAATAAGAGCACAATTCTGTAATTATTTTAATACTGTTGGAGCTGTTCCATGACAGAACAACATATTTCAAGTAAACTATGAATCAATTATTCAGGAAAAGATTTGTGTTTAACACAAATTTTCCTGTCTTTTAGCATTGAATAACAGAATTTAAATATAAATTGTTTACTAATTGTGCCTTCATTTTCGAACTCATGGGTGTCGTTCATGGTAGAGGTTCCTGGTATTTGAGTTTCTTGATCACTCACTTCCTCGTAGTACCATAAGCTTGGTTCATAAACACTTTCAATTCCTGTGTCAGATTTATAACTTGAAATTACTTTTTTTAATTCTTTCCGATAGGTACTACGCAAAACATTAAGTTTTTTCCGTACCATCTCTCTATCGCCATTAGGTTCGACCTCCTTCAATTTTTCAATTAGTTTTTCATGTACCAAATTCTTCAAATTTCTATTCTTATATGCACTGACGGTATAAATCAATAAACTCACTCAAAAATTCTCTGTTATTTATAAAATCGGCCATTTTAAAAACGTCTTTTTATAGTGCAATCGAAAATGATTGAAGAGCACGTGCCCCTGTAATATGATAATAATTATTATCAACAATACGTTCTATTTTGTTCGCAAACCTGTTGTTTATATATGCATTAGAGATGTATGAGATTTTGCCTGCACACTGTCGTATTTATTGTTTTTATTTCGTTCGTTGTTTCTGTTTTTGGTGTCCTAACGTAATAACAGTATGTTTCAAGACTCAAAGGTCGTAATCGGTCGCTTTATTAGGCAAGATAATGAAATTACAAAGTTTTGTTTTGAATAAGGATACCAAGTGTGTAATTTTAGTTTAACATGGTGTTCACAGAATATGATCAAAATAATTTTTAGTCGTACTTCTATCGTTCTTGTTTCAATCATTTCCAAGAGTATGTTCAGTCAGCACGTACATCGCGTTGTTCAACGCTATTACGAAATAGGTAGTGTCTGCTCCAAATAATGCGTCCAGCGTTGGTTCCAATGTTGGCTCTAACATTTGCACCAAACGTTTGCCTTGGTACGTGTGCCAAACGTTTAATTCAGACAATGCGTCCAACGCAGTAACCAGCGTTGGTTTGTCAATGATTTCTGGCCAGTCGTTTGGAATCCATTCATTATGGAGGACGATACTGTGCTTATCGCAGCTGCCGCTATAGTGGTATCTTGTGCGCTTTTGTTGCGAAAATCTAAAAAAAAAGAGACGTCGTAGAAGGTGATGGATGGTATCTTTTCACCATAGTAGAGAAAGGCAACTAACTTTTGAAATTCAAAAATGTATAAAAAAATTACTTAAAAATTATCTCAGATATAGTGGCTCAAATATGCTGTCAGATCTTAGACAAGAGCCCTCAGGAAAATTTGAGGATTTCTGCCGAATGTGGGCTATAGATTTGCAGTATTTATTAAACTTAATAGGACCAAAAATATCCAAAAAGGACAAACACTTTAGAAAAACAATTCCAGCGCAAGAGCGTCTAGCAGTTACCTTAAGATTTCTGGCCTCTGAAGATACCTTTACAAGTCTGAGCTATCTTTTTAAGATGTCAGTTCAAACTATTTCCTGTGAAGTACTTGAAGTATGTACAACCCTGATTGATGCATTGAAAGATGAAATTCATGTAAGTAGTAAAGATAATTTTATTTAGAATTTATTAGATTAGGCATTACGTAAAAACTTATTTTATTTTTAATATAAAAATAATAAAATCTTGTATACGGAAAATAAGTAGAAATCGAAAAAATCAATCAACTAGGTAACTTAGATGTAATTCTAATAATTCAACCACGATGGGCCTGGTTGGTTAAACTGACTGTCGGTTTCCGTGTACTGAGTGGCAGTAAAGCCAGGCGGTTGTTGCTGTTCGCTATACAAATGTATTAGAGTTGAAGAAACAGGAGAAGGAACTGGGGTTGGAGTTGTATATGTTGAAGTAGTAGATTGTTTTTCCATATCACTCATTAAAAACTCAAAAAGTAGATTATCAATCCTATTCTGAACAATGGCACGAGTTGTTGGTTGAAGATTTCTAAGTATGTCAGCGAACAACATATAGAGTGCATGCTTCTGGAGATTGCTGAGTTGCACGATTTTGAATAATCTGCAATGCCTCATTAGTGAGGTGGTCGGATGATCTCAAAAAGACGGCTGGACTGTGCGGGTACAGAGAAGCACAAAACAACAAAAAATGGAAAACTATGGAGGACGCCTATGTTCAAAACAGGATAGAGAACGGCTGATGAAAATGAAGTTATATATATTGCTGTGTTATTTACCCTATATTAATGTTAATGTTATGAACTATACTTGTACTATGTTAATCTTACAAGATAACCTTGATAGGATGTGATTTTTGGCTTCGTAATACCTTATATATGTATAAAAGGATACTATTTTGATAATAGGAAGCTTGATTGTACCTGAAATTGTTTATAATTAGTTTCTTTATCATGTAGGAAAGGTTATTTAAAAGATATTTTCGATTAAAATTGACAATTGTATACCTAATAAGAGGATAAGGTTTTGTACGATCTTCGGAAGCTGCTGCGTAGTGCTATTATTGGATTAAAAGTGATCTTGTGAGTGAACATTCCTTAGGGGATGATGTTAAAACATCGTAGTGCGATGTGAAGCGTTATTTTGGTTATTTTGGGGCAAGTGAGGTATCCCTAGAATATAGAAAATTTATTATTCTTGGTTTATATGTTGTAAATATGTGTATGAGAGGTTAGAATTTTGTTTTTGTGAATTATATTGTTATTAGTATATGTGGAGGAGATATTTGTGTTTATATAATTGTGTTTATAAGTAATGTATCTGTTTTTAGCAATTTTATAAATCATTTGTTGTAATTTATGTAATTTGGAGTTTTTGACCACATGGATTTTTATTTTCTCAAATTTAATAATGTTTAATACTAAAATGCTGGTAATTTAATCAGGATTGTAAAGTTAAAATTTGTTTATTGAAATTTTCTATGGTTTAATTACAATTAATAGTTTTATAATGTTATAAATCAGCTGTTTTGTGAATAGATTAATATTTGAATTTTCAGTGGTCCATGTTTAACTTTTATATGCGTGGAAGTTCCAAATTTGTATATTTTTGGAATTTAGTTGTACTTGAAGGAGCAACACGTATTTTCTTGTTCTCCGTGATTTCAAATTTTATATCATTAAAGGTTAATTTTGTATAAAAGTAGGTGTGGCTAAAGTTTATTGACATTAATAATTTTGGGGGTTAAATGTTTGTAAAAATTACTATGTAAAAAGAAAGTTTACTTGATTTTAAAAGTTTATAAGAATATGTGTTTATTTAAAATAAAAATAATCTTTACCTGCAGTAAAAAGTTGAATCGACTTGTTTATATCAACGTCCTGCTAACCTGAAATAAAATTAAAATGAAAAATAAATTCATTATTTAATTATAAAGATCTCACGAAAGTTAAAGTAACTTACCTGTTATAAGTGAATTAATTATACTACAATATAAAAGTATAATTCTGAAAGAATTAACAATTTAAAAAGATTTAAATTGTTTGTAAACTGTCCCCGAAGCTGTTGGAAGTTGCAGTGAACGAGATATCGTCTGGAGTGGACGGGCCGAGGTCAAATTCATGCATTAGCTGCAGTTTTCAGAAATACAGATGTACACTGACGGCAACATTTTTAGATGTATACTGGATGGCAACATTTTTGAGGATTACAGATAAGTTTATAGAAAAGTTTTATAAGTATGTGTTAAACTTATTACTGTATTTTCTGACTATCAGTAGCGAGGCCACGAACTAAAAAACCCTGAGATATTTTTATTTGCTGGTATTTTTAAGTAATGTTATTGGCGTAACCAACTTAAAAATTTAATTTATGAGCTAGCCGAGGTAAAATCAAAATTACTTGAGTTTATTAATAATTATTTATTTTTAAAAGATAATACATAGCAATATATATATATATATATATATGTAGTTTAAATGAAGTACTACGGTATTAATTAAATTTTAAGTCACATCTTCTACGGAAATACTAAATACTCGTAGTTCTACAGCACCCGAGGGGTGGAAACTAAAGAGGAGCCTTTCGGACATAGAACAAGCATTTGATAACACATCGTTCAACTCAATCACCTCAATCAATACGGAGTAACGGAGCTCAATAAAGAAGGCTTTCCTCCTCTAGGATATGCAGATGATTTAGTCATCCTAGTGGAAGGTAGGTTTAATAATACAGTCGATATTTGTATGCAGAGGGCCCTGAATGTAGTTATGAAGTGAACTGAAGTGGCAGGCCTCAACGTCAGCTCTCATAAGACCATCATCGTGCCATCCACACGAAGGAGAAATGTTTAGGGTCTTAGACCTTTCTACCTTGGCGTCAAGGAAATCAACCTGTAGGAGTAGGTAAAGTATTTGAGAGTCACTCTAGACTTCAAATTTACTTGGAACTAGCATATTGAGAAAGTGATCAGGAAAGGGGACACTGCCCTAGTGGTAGTCCGGCAAACTTACGACAAAGCATGGGATTTAAGACGAAGCATGGTGCATTGCATATATATCAGAGTGGTCAGACCAGCTATAACATATGTGGCCTTGGTGTAGTGGTCCAAGGTCAAGCTGAAAATGGCCAAATTAAAACTAGGCAAGATCCGAAGGCCCCTAAAAGCATCACGGCAGTCATCAAAATAACGCCCATCGCTGCAATGGAGACTCATCTGGACCGAGACGGATACTAGAGCAGGAATATATGTATAATGTAAAGCCAAGCGAGATGTTTAGCTTCTCACTGGACAAATATTCCCCAGTATTGCAGAAGAAGATATAAACGATACTTCAATTTGCGCGAGAAAATAATGGACGGGCCTTTAAAAATACGCGTACCTATCTATATTCTATCCGACGCGACAGCCAGCGGCTTTAAAAATTCTTCTTTCGAGCTTAAACGCCTCATCTAGACTTGTCTGGGAATGCTTCTAAGAATTCAGTGACATGGCAGGGCGGAAGGTAGTAAGGATGCTTTGGGTTTCAGGTCATTGTAGAATCGAAAGCAACAAAAAAGCCGATGAACTCGCAAGACGAGGGTCAAATGGGCCCTATTGCGATCCAGAACATGCCCTAGCAGTACCTATAGGAACGCTATCCGCAGCTGAGCGAGCAAGTGGATCTGCGAGCAACATAAAATAAAAAATCGAAAGGTTCTGAACTAATTATTGTAATTAAAATTTTGAAAGGTTTGTCATGAAATAGCTCGGCACTTCTGAACTATTCGATGTTGCAGTTGTGCATCGGACTTAGACTGAGTTTTGTAGACAACAGATTTTAAGTGACCGCATAAAATATTCTAATGGGGTCAAATCTGGAGATCTTGGGGGTCATTCCATTGGTTTCTAACAGTTTTTCAATGATGTATCAGAAAGTGATATTTGATATTTTTTTGGGGTACCTGGACCCTAAGGGGTTGAATGGGGACGGTTACCTTATGAGTCATTATGATCCCCCTTCGTGTTGTAAAAACGTTTTCTAGAGAAGCTTAATGCCTATTTTACTTCCAGAGATATAACACACTGAAGGTTTCTGAATTGACACTCTGTTTGTTAAAATATCACAAGTATGTATTCGTGGTGATGATTTGATTTAGTTTCAAAACTATACATTTCCGGATAAGCATTTTGTGCTTCCTCTACTAGTTACCAAATAATTTTAGTTTTAATATTTTGATTATTTTTTCGAGGTCGTCGTCCGTACGACTACCTTCTATTAGGACCCTGCATTGTGTATTCCAATACAATTTCGTTTTAAGAAACAATTAAATTGGAGGTAAACACTAACACAGACCGCTGACCTTTAATAAGACTTCTGCGCCGTAGTTATGACAAACTGTCTATTTTATTTTACGAATTTTATAAGCTAACCTTGGCACGTTATCAGTACATTTAAACATTTATTGATAAATGGTTCGAGGGGAACAATGGCAACGAAAGTTAAGGCGGCTTTAGTTATAACTTGGCATGCAAACTTATAATGCGAGTGCTGCTTTCAGATTTACTTGTGATAACAAGAGCACAAATCAGTGAGCACGCATGCCCTGCTGCGATCACGTAAAGACAATCTCCGTTTCCTATTTCTGAAACCTTTAAACCCCAAGAAAATAGAAAACTTCCTTTTATCATGCGAAGAAATTAAAAGTTTTGAAACTGTATGTAACATATTCAACACGCGAAATTGGGACAGTTTTCAGCAGTAACCCAAATGCTTTCTAGTAATTTTGATGATAATCAATAACATAGAATACGAAATAAACCTTAAAAGCTACCATATCTATAAAAACATGATTATATAAAGCTAGGCTATATACACTCTATAAAAAGTTTACGATGCTGGAATGTGAAACAGGTTCAGTTTTATGTATCTGAATATTAATGATACCTTGTATAACTAAAGTGGTATGGATTTAACAAAGAAACTAATATTGTATTGTACTCAAATTAAAAATATCCAGAATCCAAACAGTGATTACTTACTTACTACTTACTAATTTAAAATTATGTTTCCAGTCGTACGTGGAGTGAACGTTACTATTCAAAATTATGGAAAATTCCTTACCACCACGATGTTTAGAACACCTAAACACGTATTTTGGAAACAAAGTTGCCATATTCAATAGGAACTTAGACTAACTTGGGATAACTGTGGAGATAAGTTCTTTACAAAGTCACCAATGGAAGTAAAATGATTTGACATTGGGGACTTCCGTTTACATGAACTTACTAGCCGAACTGATCAAACGAACTTCGAAAACACACACATATTGGAGCAGTCTCAGTGCGTAATATAAAGAAGTATTCCAAGAGTTAAGAAAGGTTAAGATCGATATAGCTGTTATATCGGAAATGAAAAAGAAAGGAAATGGAGTAGAGGAAAAAGGAGCTTATATACATATGTACAGTGAAGTGGGTAAGGAAAAGCGAGCAAGGAAAGTAGTCTCCATTGCAATAAATAAGATACATAAAACTTCCGTTAAAAGTTGTAAATGTATAAATGAAAACCTGATTGAAGCATACATTAAAATAAGGGACCGTGACATAGTTATAATTGAAAAGATTTGTAGAAGGAAGGAGATAACTCTTATGGGCGATTTTAACGAAAGAATGGGCAGGAAATAGAGAAATTAGGTAATAGGACAACATGGACAAGAAAATCCACATGAGGTACTTGATGATCGTTTTCAAAGTCTGTTCTCGTTGAACGTTTGGGTTGGAATTGTGGGTGACTGGCTAATTGGACCGGTATTTCTACCAGGAAGACTTACCGGCGAGGTGTATCGCAACTTTCTGGAACTGGAACAGACTCTACCTGAGTTTCTGGAGGATGTACCACTTGCAACAAGAGATGCAATATGGATTATGCACGATGGTGCACCAAAGCATTTTAGAGTGGTTGCTCGTGAGTTTTTAACAGTAATATACGGAGATCGCTGGATTGGTCGAGGTGGACCAAACTTATGGCCTGATCGATGCCCGGACTTAAACCCCTTATATTATAAGTCATTAGTTTATTCTACTCCGTTGGAAAATGTAGAAGATTTAGGAAATCGGATAATTGCTGGGTGTAACTCAATAAGAAGCGACCCTGGTATTTTTAAAAAAGAGTTCGGCAGTCAATGACGAGAAGATTGGATTCTTGCATCGTAGCTGGAGGTAGTCATTTTCAACAATTCTTGTAGATTAAGAAACTTTACATGTAATTTTTGGTAATAAAATGTTGTTATTGTCGAAAATCTTTTTCGCCCTGTATCTTCGAAACAAACGGCTTTTCAAAAATCATCAAAGGACAAAATATTCTTAGAATAGTCCAGGGAATAACTACTTGAATTTTTGCCGGATGTTTAATAAACACCCTGCAGGTACTGTACATTATTCAGCTGCAGTATGCATGACCTTCGCAGACAGAATGAAATAATTTTTTCATAAACAAGACGCTTCCAGTCTTGAAGTAGCTATGAAAGTGCAGTGCAATCAATCCACAGTTATTAAAGTGATTCAAAAACACTCTGAGCGGGAAAAATTGAAGATAAACCTCGCAGTGGCCACCCAAAAAGAACATCAGTGAGAGGCGACAGTGTATTGCGGAGGACGACCATGGCAGATAGAAGTCTTAATTCGACAGATGTAACGAAAATATGTCCAAAGCTACTGGTGTAAGTGTATGCACTTCTACTGTAAGACGGAGACTTAAATGTGGACTTAGGGGTTGCAAAACCCGGAGGAAACCCGTCCTATCAGAAAAACATAGCTTCCATCGTTTGAAATGGGGAAAGGATCATTGCCATTGGGCCCTAGAACAACGACAGAAGGTATTATTTAGTGATGAATCTACCTTTAACATTAACAATCATGCTGGAAACACATACGTTAGAAGACTTCCTGGAGAAAAATTTCCAGGACAGTGTGTTCTGCCAACAATTGAACATCCAACCTCTGTCATGATATGGGGCCGCATGTCTGCTGAAGGCGTTGGTAGACTGCATTTTGTATCTGGGATGATGAATGCAACCAAATACATTGATACCCTACAGGAGAAGATGTTGGCCATCTGTTACATATTTATCGCCCTGGCTTTAGCCACCAGAAACCTCTGGACTAGATCTTTTATATGTAGAGTATCCAAACAGTATTACCTTTTAATATTATTGTTAAATTGGTTAGACGTGCCTCCAACTTTGCTGATAACAAATGATTTACTATTAACATTAGATTTAAAAACGGATACAGGTTACGGTTGTTGAGTTTACTTATTTTTTTATCGCTTTACTATTTATTTTTAATCGTGCAATCTATGTAGTAAAGTTTTGTTATGTTGGTTTGATTTTACCGCTTCATTTTAATTGCCGCTGTGTAGCCGATTAGTATCTTATTATTTCCCGAATACAGTTTAGTGAATTTCGTATCACTGTTTTCACCGTGGGGTGAAGAGAACTATCGACAAGTGTTGGATTAAAGAAACACGCTGGAATTTTTACCCTTGGAGAGCAATTCATTGGGAATTTGCTATTCGCCTGTGGCGGATTAGTATCGAGCCCATTTCTTGTCCCTTTGGATGTGCCGCTGCTGCGATAAACGCATTGAAGTCTTGGCCCTTAACGTTGACTCCATTCGATCCAGTCTTCTTCTTTTTTAAGCGGATTCCTGCTTCTTAAAAACCAAGAACATTCCAAATTGTGCCTGCCTCTCTCTCTGCTCCCGTCAACGAAAACTAAGGTAAAACAAATTGTAATTGTTTCAACTGCTGAACCTTTTTTTGTTAATGCGACGTAAGGCGATTTGCAGTCGCCAGTTGTCCTTTTTTCTTAACTGTAAAGTGCAATTGTAAATTATAATTTTTTGTGAACTGGTCAATGGCTGCGTAGATCTGTTCTAGTAAAGTAAATATCGTCCGCCACTAGCGGCGAGCCTCGGTTCGAACGTTACAACAAAATATTGTATTGAAACATAAATATTATCATTTTCAATGTAGTCTTTGTTTTTGTATTGTGTCACCTATTTCAAATAGTAGAATAATATTTGTCTTAAAAGTTGCCATATCTTTTATTTTTGTTTATTTGTACTTTATTGTGTGCATGAACTTTGTAAGCTTTACATACAGGAGTAGGCACAATAAAGGCGAGTCCGATTCCCGTAAGCTGCTGGTTTTTCGGCCTTCCACGGGAACCTGCAATCAGCTGTGATTTGGAAGGTGGCGCCCGCTAATTTTAACCTACCCGGTACACAATTAGGTACGATTTCCCTCTGGTAAGCGGTTTCCGTGAACCACCCCTACTCCTTTGAGCTAAGCCGAAGGCCTTTTTCCATCTATCCTGTTGCAGGTCAACGAAAAAGCTCGTAACAGTTTTACTTCATGAATAAAAACATTGTATAAAAATTTACTATTACTTATCATCTTGAAACGGCGCCCCTCCTGATCAGGCGCCTCTGTGCCGGGTGCAACCTGCAAACCCGGGGCGGCCGTGGGTGTGGGGAAATAACTGTTGTCCCTCTATTAGATCCCTGCCGTGTTTCTCAATCCCCAAATAACCCATCCGCCATCCGTAATATTTTGTGGATAACATAAGATAGTGAAATAAAGTTATGTTGTAAAGGATGGAAACAATTAGGTCTTTTAAAATGCCATATTTTGATGGAAAGAGCATGTTAATACATTTGTTTAATACTGTCATTCTCGTGAGTGCTCAGTTAGCCCGTTAAGGCCTACATACCATGTCACGAATGTCGGTCAACGTTGGCGTTTGTGAATGCGCGTAGATTCGGGCCAACGTGTGTCAAACGTAAACATTTATCATATATTACTACACACGCTGGGCATTTGCTAGTGTAGGCGATCCTGTTAAACGTGCGCCGAGAACAACATTCGTCTATACCTTTGGTGGGTGTAATATTTACTGTTTACTAAACGAAAGTCCACGAACGCCAACATTTGTGTACACTCGTGATGTGTTGATCATACACACGGTGTGGTGAACGTGCGTTTGACCAATGGTGGCCGACGTTCGTCACACCGTCTGTAGGGGACCTTACGCTAATACCCACCAACACATCAATTGGAAAGCATTACAAAGTATTTTGCTGTGGCAAAAGTAAATTTCGGGTTTGTTTTCGAAAATTGTGGCTGTTTGAAGGATATGCGCCAGCATAATGCACACTTTAGTGTTGGTGCTAAAACAGCAGCAGGTTAGGAGGGTTGACCACTTATGAACGCCAAAATATATAAGCTAATGAATAAGCTGTTTATATGTACAGGTTTCGGGAGATTATAAAGATAAGTAAGCTAAAGTTAAATTAAAGAATTTATGATGCTAAAAATGTAAGTGGATAACATTTATTTCAATGTAAAGTACTAAATGGTAGCCAGCGCTTAAAAATGCGTAGCCAGGACTGCGTGTATAATTCCTAAATTAGTAAAGCAGTTACAAGTTCATGTTAATCTAAAGAAAGTCCTACAAAGCAACAAAAAAGCTTGCACTATACGTTTTCAGTTGTGTTAATTTTACAGAAGTAATTAATTTGCACGCAACCATGCGGCATACGTTCCCTTAGAGGGTAAGTATAATCGATAATGTTCATAATTCATTACTCAATGCATATCAAAACAGTAACCTTAAGACTGACACTTGATTAAAGTAACCTTCACTAACTACACGTTACCTTGGAATACTGCCTAGCAAAACGATTTAAAATATAGATAATATTAAGGCTACTGTTTCCGTTTAATTATTTACTCCTTGAAAATTCAGGGAAAAGGAAGTAGGTAACCAACGGTTTTCTACAATTTATTAATGTACTTCCCTTATAGCAAAATTAGTTGGAAGCATTTCCAGGAAGGAAATATCTACATTAACGAATAGTGCAGTGAAATGCATCACATTAAGAATAAGAAACAACCATAAACCTTAAATTTGCTAATAATTTAGACAGGGAGAGACTATAGCAGTCGAACTAAATTCCAGAACATTTTTATAAACGATCTGACCATAAAATCAGGTCTGAAAGCCACTCGGCAAACCTTTTAGTAGTCTATAAAATTTTCTTTTCGGTTTCAAATATAATGGAAATAGTATGAGCCACAATCACAAGTATTATATGATGCAAGTTACGATACTCCCTACGTGTATTAGTTTATTCTGCGATACCGATAACTTTATATCTGATACAAATGGCGCTTTTATTACAGATTAAAATCACAAATACGTAAGTAAGACGCAGGTTTTCCAAATTCCTGGAGAATCGGCATCTTTTATAGCGGTGACTTATACTTTTACACCACTGTAACAAAAACAACATGATCAAAGAGATTGTCGATAACGATTAACTGTGGAAAGCAATGCGTGTGTATTTACTGAAATCAAGCAGAGTGTTAAATTTAGTACTATTATTTAACAGCTATTGGAGTGTCGTTCGGTTGCTACAGCTATTGTATATAGGAAAAATATTGATTTTTGAATACATAAAATAGCATTTACAAGGATTACGATCTTTGTATGAATTTTTTAGTCTATAGCACAAGCTGGCTGAAGGTGACTAACCATTAGTAAGTTGAAGTTTTTGTTCCACTTCTAAAAAAATCACCTTATTCCGATATTAATCTAATCTATATAAATAATTGTGTAAACTACAACAATAACAAATAATTAAATACAGCTACGTCGTTAACCTATGTATTTGCATTTAGATTTAGTACAAAACCTCTTCCTTGTAACGTGTAACCTTACTTTTACATCCCTTTAAAAACTGAAGAATACTTCCTCTTGATTTTTGCATTGTGAAACCATACTTTTATGTGAAGAAAATAGTTTGGTTCGTGCAGTGGGTATTTTTCAATATATTTTTCCTCGGTTTATAAACTTTTTACTTAGATTCAATATTGTTATTTTTAGATACGTAACAAAAACTTCAACTTAGTGATACCAAGCACTTTAAGCCATCTAGAAGATGTATTAATTAAACAGTTTGAAAGAACTTGTATAGAATCCGTTCAGGTCTGTGAAGTCTAAGACAGTTATACGAAAATCCTAAACCCGCGGATGTAATGTAATGTTATACATTCAGAAATAAATATTTTATGGTGTAGAGTAAACAATAACTGTAACATTCATTTGGTTTTGTACAGCTATCCGTTACTTACAATTTGATTGATTATACTGTATTATCTTTCTTCAGATTAAAACACAATTGATGAACTCCTCATCAAATAACTCTATAGCCGCAAATATAACAAATCACAGCCAAATTACCACCTAAATTCTAACAACACTATCTTAAATAATCCCCAGGACAAAGCAAACTGTTGCCTAAACCCTCCAGAACATTTACCAAGTCCCCGGCTATCCCTCCTTTAACCAACGCTTCTTTAACGAAGTCACAAGCTCCATCATCCACTTCCGCCTAAACAACCCCGATAACCCACTTCCCGAAAACGATTTTCTAAGGGACCCCGTCATTTCTATAAAAATCCTAAAGAACACAAAAGCACCCGGTCCAGATCAAATCAAACCCCATCTTCTTAAAAATCTACCCGACTGAGCCACTGACACCGTTTCAACCAAACCGTGCCTGTAAATTTTGCATTTCCCCATCTCATGGAAAAGCGCCTACTAAATTATGATCCACAAACTCGGCAAAGACCCTAAAAATCCCACATCAAATAGACCCATCTCTCTCATCAACATCATGGCCAGAATTATGGCTTCCCGCCTCAGAGAAACTCTAGAGTCCAACAACCTTCTCCGCTCCTCCCTTAACAATTTGCTTCCGACCTCATCCATCTACCACCAACCCCATCATGGAACTTACCGACATACTGACTGGACCAAAAATGCCACACTGAACCGGTGCACGCTCGCCGTCTTTCTCGACGTAGAGTGTGTATTCGTTAAGGTATGGCACGACGGTCTCATCCACAAACTAAACACCCTTATTCTCAATCCCGTCTTCGTCAAGCTAGTGAACTTATTTCTCAACAACCACTTTTGCAAAGTTAAAATCTAAAGTTCATTTTCTTTCCCAGTTCACCTCAGTTTCTCAAGGAGCAGGTCTGTCTCTCCTTCTCTACACCATCTACTCCCACGACTTTCCAGTCATAGACCCAGTCCAAACCCTAGTCAGGCTTTTCGTCGACTCCCAACTCCTCCCAACACACTTCCGAACTATCTTTCCGAGAAATCCAAACAACCCTCAATAGAATTCACACTTGAATTTGCAAGTGGCTGATAAGACAGATAAGATAGATATACATATAAATATGAATATAAATATAAATATAAATATAAATATAAATATAAATGTAAATATAAATGTATATGTAACTGTAAATGTAAATGTAAATGTAAATGTAGATGTAGATGTAGATGTAGACGTAGACGTAGACGTAGACGTAGACGTAGACGTAAACGTGGACGAGAGGTGGACGTTGACGTAGACGTAGACGTAGACGTAGACGTAGACGTAGTCGTAGACGTAGACGTAGACGCAGACGTAGAGCTAGACCTAGACCTAGACATAGACATAGACATAGACATAGACATAGACATAGACATAGACATAGACATAGACATAGACATAGACATAGACATAGACATAGACATAGACATAGAGATAGATATAGATATAGATATAGATATAGATATAGATATAGATATAGATATAGATATAGATATAGTTATAGATATAGATATAGATATATAAATCGCGGGGTCGGCAACCACTGAACTTACCAAAATATGGAAGGACACCGCCATCACTAAATACACAAAACTTAGACTAGTACAAACGTTCATATTCCTCGTAGCCACCTACGCATCAGAAACGTGGTCGCTGAAGAAGTTAGAAAAATCCCGCATCGAAACCTTCGAAATGTGGATATACCGACGTGTGCTCGGAGTATCGTGAACGGAAGTACTACGGAATTACATTACATACCACCCGGTTACTAAGAATGATCAATCGCTCTTACCTTCAATACCTCGGTCACATTTCTAGGCGAACAGGAACAATCGAAAAACTGATGACTGAAGACAAGGCAGAAAGCAAGAGGCCAAGAGGCAGATCGCCAACTCGTTGGTCTAATCGAGTTGAAGATCTGCTACACACAGGGTTACACGATGCCATCCAACTAGCTCAGGATACGGAGAACTGCAGAATCACTATCGATTCCATGTAACTTCAATTGCAATGGTGTCACCAAACCCTCTCGAGGATAAATGGATCGAGGAGAAGGAGAAGTGCATCATTATATTTTTAATTTTCAATATAAAGCCAAAATAGTGTAGATGTGGGTTATTGCTACGATCCCATTTCTACTGTTCAAGAAATATTGACGTGGGCTAATAACAGATAGATAACATACTTTTGTCTTGACTTACTTTATCAAGGTAATCAAAATGAAATCCTTACAAATAACGCAACCGTAGAAATTTAAACAAATGATTTGGAAGGCCTACAAAACCCTTTATTATTTATTTACGAAACGCATCTCCGAAAACTCCTATGTACGTATATCCTCGTATATTTGAAACATGTGTGTTTATTCGTTTACAACTTTAAAACGGATGCCTCGATATTGTGTAAATTGTAGGTAGGTGTCTATCGCTTGTCCAGTACCAACATTTTATTGATATTTACTTAGTAATTGTCACATTGTTTCCTTGGCAAATCTAGCAGGAAAATGAAGATATTAGAAGTGTATTAATTTAATAAATATCCCAATTGCCAGCCCACAGCTTCTGAATAAGGCCGCAAATATTTTAAAAACGATTTTTTTTCAAATATTAGCTCTTCTGCGCTCTGCCGAGGATGGCTGCAAGTTTGCAGTGTGTTCTTTAACTATGTTATCTGTCAAACCAAGAGAGAGGACTGTAGTGGAAAAACTGTTACCTATTCTGGATTATTACCTGTTCTACACATTACGTGATTATTGAGCTAGTGGACTTTCATTCTAGGAAACACAACTATAAGGAACTGTACCAACTATCTGAGGAAATTCAAGAATATATGTATATCGTTAACGACTCATAAATAATACTATAATGGGTTATAACATGCTTTATTGTTGTACAACGTCGTGCCTCTTGTACCTTAAACAACATATACCAAAACCAACGAAATGATGTGGCGGCGAAGAAAAAGAGTTCTGACCGATGTTTTGCAATTACACTCAAGAAATTACCTTAAAACAAGGTGTAATAATGATAGCTAGCAGTGCGAAGCAGTAAGCGTTCTACAATTAATTTTAAGAAAATCCACCTTTACATTAACGACTGGTTGTAAAAGCCCCAATTCTACAGGCAATCCATATTTATAGTAGGTACAAATATCAGTACCATTTGCCGATTTGGTTAACTCTTAAAAAAATTGTAATATGTGATAAATATAATTATGTATATACTTATTAGTGTACAAGAAACACATCTGGAATAAAAATAAACCCAAGATGGTATAAATTGTAATTTAAACTTGGATCAATTTAACTAAAATAAGCGTAAGTTACAAATCTTATGAGTAAGGTACAGTCAATACATCAGACAAATCCTTGATGACACTAAGTCAGTTACCAGGGCGTTTCAATATCTTTTTATAAAATGCCAGTCTGCTGATTTGAGTCCTCAAATCAAGAATACTATTCAATTTAAATATTAATCTCCATCAACAAACAGTAATGGGAGATTTTAATGGGAGAATCCGAACTAATATCATATCAGGCATCAAAAAACGATTTAACGAGGAGGAAAGCAATGAAAATGGAGAAGTGATGACCGACTTCTGCATAAACAATGAAATACGGATTAATAATACGTTTTTTGACCACAAAATACAAAATAAATACACATGGCAAGATAGTAGGGGCCGGAAATCTACCGTCAATTACATTCTCACAAACAGGAAAGTACACCCCACTCAAATACTAGATGTCCGTTCACTCACATCCGCGGACATCGGTAGTGACCATAGATTAGTACTGGGAAAATTCCGAATGACGCTAAGAACAATAAAGAAAGAACCACCAG
This sequence comes from Limonius californicus, assembly GCA_014611495.1. NCBI lineage: Eukaryota > Metazoa > Arthropoda > Insecta > Coleoptera > Elateridae > Limonius > Limonius californicus. Next base: position 5,306 of record JABXWE010102879.1, on the reverse strand, counting down.
TATATTCAACAAAGATCAATATCGAAACGCTCCACGACGATATACAAAAGTAGACTAACAACAAAAATAGAAGGAAACAAACTTGACGACTCCGATACGATAGATGAAAAAAAATAACACAAGAAACGCAGCAGAAAAAGCACTGGGAACAAGAAGAGTAAACATGACAAAAGCAAAAAACAATAGAAAAACACCGTGGTTCTGTGATGAAGTGCAAACGATCTGTAAACAAAAACATAAGGCGTACCTACAGTATAAACAAACACAAACACCACAGGCATGGGATGAGTATAAATTAATAAGAACTGAGGTAAATTCTAAAATAAAGACACTTAAACAAAATTATTGGGACCAATTCTCAGCACGCCTAGAATATGATTTCTATGGACTACAAAAACAGATTTGGCGATTCATAAGGAACCAAAAGACTGAAATATCAGAAGACATCGAAACTCAACAAATCACACAAGAGGAATGGATAAATTACTTCACCCACCTGTTCGATGTGGAAGATCACAGTGTAACACTCCCGGTGCTTTGGGGTAGCTCAGATCCAGAATCCTTATTTAAGAGAATTATAACCTGGAGGTCTCGGATACGGTCTCCTGCTGGGCGCTCGACTGGGCTAAACAATTAGTGCAAACAGGTAAGCTTATTTTACTTAATACCCTCTCTTAGTTAATCTTCGGATCTCTGTAATAAATTAGGTAAAGATGGGATCTAACGTAAAATTTGGGGAACGTGGGAAACGGTTAATAAAAATAACTCTTTTACAGCTGAAGGCGATAAACCCTGCGTATAAATTCTCTAGCTCCGCTGAAAAGGGGAAAATGACCCCTAAGCCACTGAGAAAACGAATTATACCTCTAATAATCTTTTCTGAAGTTTATGTATATAATACGAATAGGGAGAATTACCCAAATTCCTATTTTAAACCAAACTTTTCGACTGGTCCTATATACAGCGTAAGTTCACAGGGAGACGACCCAAAGTGAATTATGTTCGGTATATATTTCCACGACTTCGCTGAACAACAACTCGCAGCTCAAATCGGAAAAGGCCAAAACGACCCTTAAACAAATGAGCGATCGAATGTGACACGGGCGGGCTTGACTTTGCAAATAAACTGAAATTAACTGGGATTAACAAAATCGTTACTCTAACTGGAAAAGGGTATTTTAACTGGACTGGATTTCGGGTAACAGGTAATTTAAACGGTGTCGGATTGAATCTTGGTTGAAGCTCTTCCTCGATTCGATCTTGGACTCAAGTTGTTCGTTTTGGGAGCTGGTGTTCGTATTTATACCTTCCATTCCCAGTCTAAAATGTTGTTAATAATTTTATGTTGGCGGGGAGACCTACTGACGGTACAAATAAAGTGGGAGACGAGTACAAATCCTGAATACCAACGCCACCAGCACCTTGATGTCGCACTACGCGGTCCCACAATTTAATTTAAAATTTATTTACACCGCGCACTGAACACTTCGTTACAACAGAAATGAACACACCGAAATTGAACACCCAAATGAAGAGAACGTTGTAGTAACTCGAGAAGAAGTAACAGAAACCATTAAGAAATGAATAAGCCGTAAGTCACCGGGAGAAGACGGAATTTACAATGAATTATTAAAATATGGAGGAAATACACTCACAGAAGAAATTGCAAAACTTATATAACAAATCTTCCGCGAACATAAAGTACCAAGAGAATGGAAAAGTAGCATACTGATCCTAGTGTGCAAAAAAGGCTACAAGATGAAACCTGGAAACTACAGAGGAATAAACCTCTTGAACACAACACTAAAACTAACAACAAAAATTATAACAAACAAATTAAATAATATATTAGAATGGGAAGATGAACAACAGGGATTCCGTAGTGGCAGATCATGCAACGATGCAATATTTGTGATAAAACAAATAACTGAAAAAGCCCTAGAATTTAATAAACCGGCTTACATGTGCATGGAACGCACATATTAATAGAATGGACCAGAGCAGAGTTGTACGAATTGCAAGCGACAACCAACCCAGGGGCAGAAGAAACATAGGACGGCCTAGAAAGAGATGGAGCGACACAATCCTATAAATAGTATGGCAAAAGAACAGGCTGATAGCCTACAATGGAAGAAAGAGAAAGAACAAACAGTAGACAATTTAAGATTTGTAAATACCTTGTGTTAACAACATCCATTTTCAACAATGTGAAACTTTGATACCAAAGTTATTAGGTTCAAATGCATAATCGCATAACGGTCTCGGTTACGTACTCAAAATCCCATTGATGAGTATTTTGCTAACTACCTGGTGTTGCAGCAGCGGTGTCTTGCGGTATGCATTGCAGACATGCTAACGTTCTGCAATGCCCCACCCGATCCCACCCTATCCCTTACATCCATAACCACCTACTGGCATGGGGTGGGCCTGGCGTATCCAGGATCGGCCTTCGAGTCAGCTCCATGTCAGATGGTGATGATGATGATGATGATCATTTAAACAACATACATTTTCAAAAATTGCAGAAGCTTTTAGGCATTGCCTAATCCTACCGTGAAAGTACATGTTTAAAATTGAAAAAATACACAGAAGCTGCTATAGCTAAAAATATTTGTAAAAATTGTAGATATATTTAAGTAGTATTGTATAGAATTATAGATTAACAAGCCTTACCCTTTAACTGGATGGTTACTAATATCTCAAAGATATATTATGTAGGAAACAGTACTCAATTAATTACACTTTTTTAGTATTCATAGAGTACCATAATATGTATAACATGTTTTCGAAAATGCTCCTCCTTTATCCTTTTTATTGTGATATGCTTTCTGAAACTAAAATATACTTTTCCTACAGTTTCTGAGAAAGAGTTGTTTGCTTACTTTCTGCATACATGTACGCCGAGGTTTCAATTAAATCATTCGTGTTTGCCTTTTTATGTACCGGCGCTTTTTCAGTCCGTCATTGCTTTTACTGCGAATTTACTGTTGGAAACAATCTGAAAATCTATCTTTAAAGCATTGGGTAGGTACTCGCTAAAGATAATTCTTTTGTTGTTTATCTGTGTTTAATATTAAACCTGTTAATTTACTACATTTAGCTGTTGAATGGGATTGATGGAAATTGAAACTCGATTGTTATCTCTTTCGGACATAGAATATTACATTAGATTTGCCCCAAAATGCTGCTGAGGTCATGCTCTGGAAAGAAGTTTTTGATTTCTATTTTTGGTTCCAACAATTACAAAACGCAAATATGTACAACAAATATTCGATAGAACTGTTGCGTGTACAAACCTTACATTTATATTTATTTTACCATATATGTATTTACATTTATTTATTCTTATGAGTCACGCAGGAATAATAGTAATAATAATAATAATAACGAAACTAACTTAACTTTAGAATTTTAAGAAAAACGATGTTAATACAAAAAAAAGGCCATTTCGGTAGAAACGTCGAAACAGTAGCTGATTTTAGTGCTATAATTCTGCAGTACGTTGTATTTTATTTAATTCGCAGTTTTGACATACTGAGAATGCCGCAAGGTAAATGCACTCAGCCAGACTAAACCGGTTTTGCTACATTTTAACAAAATTCGTAATAATTTGACGTGTGTAAGACTAATTTGACGTCTTTCAAAGTACTCGAACGTCGCTGCTGCTATCTAGCGGCCAACATTTCGTTAAGCCCATATCAAACTCAAGTGACAACACCATACAAAGGAGTTGGAGTTTGGTTTCCATGCATCTTGAATTAAAGCCCATTTTTAAATTGTAAATGATGTTTGCTCTATGAAAACATAAATATTTCTGCAGGCAGGTGATCTTGCTGTACAGATTTCGTTTATATTAAGAACATGAAAAGATTCCTATGCTGAGTCAAACCGTAATTATAAATACACCAATTCAGACTAATACAGGGTGCGCCAAAACTTGCGGCTTTCAAGCAGTTTTAAACTCTTCACCGTCATCTTCTATTATTTTCACTATATTTCCAATATTCATATTTTGTTATACATATAATTATGCGCCATTCAACAGTTTCAGTTTCACGGGAATCAGCCGTACATATGTTTATATTTTTAAAATTTCGGAATAATTCTGAATTTTTAACGGCAATTAAATTGTTTTTTTTTCATGACATAGGCGTATAATAATAGGTCTTTATTAATATCATGACATTTTAATAATATTTATTCTACTTTGCGTTAACAGTAGGTCCAATATGATCCTGAAAAATGCTCAAAAAAGTTTAATAATAGAGGCTATCGTTAAACTGATTTTGGTAACTATTTATTTTCTATGATTGGATACATTTGTTTTCTACCTGCATTTATAACCTAACACGCCAACCATCAGATGACGAATATATAACCACACACAAAGTTTAAACTGTAGTATTTATTCAATTAATTACAATCAAATATAATTTAAACTTAGGGTACTTATTCAGTGGATGTAACAGAGTACCTTATAAATAAGAAGAAATGCACCAAAATTGATACTCTGTCCGTTAGATGGCGACAGTCAAATGTCACTTGTCGCGTCGCCACATACTACACGCAAAAATCCCTAGATTGTAAAGCGACATTTTTAGTATCCCAAATTTCCAAATTTATATAAAATGCCTTGGCGGTAGCTTAGTTGGTAGAGCGTTCGTTTTCTGAGTAAAACGTTGATTCTGGCTTGGGTTCGAAACCTAAGCATTACTATGCAGATTTATAAAAATCTTGTCTACAACCCACCACACACAATTTCCCAATCCGACTTGCAACTGTGGAATCCGAATGCTCAAAACTTCTCTGGAACTTCTGTCGTTCGGATTCGACTTTAAGGCTGATCTAACCCAAGTGCAGATTTCAAATCTGCCCCTTTCTGTTGGCTATAACGCAACCAACATTACAGCTTACTACTATTATTATTATTTCAGGGGTTCAACTGTCTACCTGTTTTCGTACCCTTATTTTGTGACTTCAAAAAACCATAAATCAACGTGGGCAATAAACATATAGTAAACGTGCCTTGTGGTAGATATAATAATGTTTTCAATGTTGAAAATACTTAACCACAATAATGCAAAAATTACCAAGAAATGTAATTTAGAAATGCCATTTAAAAAAATTATTATTAATCATATTCAATGTATATTTTGAATTTTGAGGTGTTGGTAAAATTTTATATAGCACACGTGACTCGTTAGAATTTATGCACTTAATATGATTATGTAATATATTCACCTCTCGAAAGTACCTTTTCTTCCCGGAGTTGAGAGTAGCAGATGCACTTTCTTCCCTAGGTGAAC
>JABXWE010102878.1:0-65901 GCA_014611495.1 Limonius californicus | reverse complement strand
AAGACCTAAACTTCGCTGAAATGAAAAGGCATAATCCACCCCACTCTCTGTAACAAATGCGCTTCCTGGAAGTACTATGTAAACAGAAGATTCGCCACGCAAAGCGTTTTGTATGGCAACGCTGCATTTCTGTGTTAGCAGAAATACGCTACAGAATTCTGTAAATTGTCTTGCTCAAGTGCTTGCTTAGATAGGTATAGTTCTTCATCCGTCTGCAAGAGGGCCAGACTTGAGACCGCCTAGCGGTTGGATTATTCATACTATTCCCAAAAAATAACTTGCGCTGAATCTCTTTATCTTTATTGCTCTATGGTAATACCTAATTGCCTAGAAATTCTTCTAGTACTCGTCGATAGGTTTTGCTGGACTGCGTCAATAATATTAGCATTAGGCTGTTGATGTTGAGGATACCTTCTCCGATATTCTACCATAGCTGTAGGAGCATTGCTGCTGCAATAGCCATATACAAAATGCATTTCTACAAATTCACGTGCAGAAAAAGTCTCCATCATTACCACACTTAGAAAATCAACAATAAGTCAAGCTTAAAACACCTTCTGTCATAACAGAGTAGCATGTGTTTGAGGTATTTCCTACTGTCACTTGATTTAACAGAACAATGATTAAAATAAAGAAATCATCTGCAACTAGATAACAGTTGGAAAAAAGACATGGGTTTATTAACGTTTTTTGCTTTGTGTAGCATCCCACATCTCACCCTTAAGTTTGGACCACACCTTTTGAATCATCCTGTATGTGTGTAACCTTGTCTTATAGCATTTGTGAAGTTACCCGTCATAAGTCGCATGCAAATCAAGCGTTGCCTTTAGCTAGGAGTACAAACATTTTTTATAAACCACATGCTAATTACATGTATTAAACAATAGTGGAAATCGCCTGCAATTTAAACATTGGCTTTAACTCGGAGTACGGACATTTCGTGGACACTACTAATACTATATTGGTTAAACACTGGACTTCCAAGTTTAAGCAATATTGGGAGTCGAATGGATTTCAAACATTGGCTTTGACTCGTCTTAGCGTCTACACATATATTATGTAAGTATTGCCTCTCAGAAGTATATTCAATATTTCATGCTAGATACAATTTTTATTATTAAATTCAATTATTTTCATCAATCGTTCAATAATAAGCATTCTTAAATATTTTTTACGCAACAATACTGTTGTATTTATGTTATTAATTCAGATTACTATTTGTCTACCTCAAAATATACCATATGTCAATGACGGCACTTACCCGTTAGTACAAATTTTTTATTATTACAATTAAATTGTTTGGTAGTTTCCCTTTCACTGAGAATGACTAGAACTTGCTTACAGATCAATTAAAAAAACATAATTTTTAAGATTAACAATGTATTATACGTCAATACGAATTTTTTCTAAAAATATTAAATTTTTTGCCAAAGTCTAATTTGTAACAATAGCAATATGAAGAATTCGCATTGTCTTAATAAACGTTGCTACTCACGCCGTTACATAATGAAATATTCCACATCAAGTGTAATAATGTAGTTATTCTATAATTAAACATTGTATCAGAATGGTCAGATTATAAAATAGTAGAAAATGTATTTTCCGCAATAAGTGTGGAAATTACGTTTGCGCCCAAGCAGGTCTGCGGAAAACCGTCTTTGCGCCCAAGCAGTTCTACGCCCAACCGTTCCTGCGCCCAAACGAGTCTACGTCAAACCGCGTCTGCGCCAAACCGGCTGCGCTAAAATAAGCGCTTCCTAGAACTGGAAAAAGTATGCAGTGGATAGACGAAAATGGAAGAGGAAGATAGTGGAGTCCAAACCCCGAAATAGGTTGTAGCGCCTCATGTGGAGGAGGATATTGCGTCCTGCATTCAGAAATACTTATTTTGTATTTCTGAGTAAACCAGCGATTCTCAAGCCAGGGCGTGATAATACCAAACCGGGGGCGCGAGCATATCGAAAGAAAAATAAGAAAAAATATTATTAAAAAAATTATTGAATTTACTGAAAGATAAGCAATAAAATACATTCTGGCATAATAAATAATAAAATAAACGTTTACACTGATAAAATAAACTAATAAATAGGATTGTATCAGTACTACACAATGTATTTAATAACTAACTAATCAATACTACTAAATTAAAAACAAGTTTAATAATTATTAGTGGCTACCTTGGGCCTGTCTTGCAGAGCAAAGTTTTTCGAAAGAAGGTTTAATATTATAAATTGACACTCTGAGTTCTTTTTTTATATTTAGTTGAGATCTATATTTTGTCTTCAAAGCAGCCATTGCAGAAAATCCGGTTTCGCAAAGGTAGGATGTTGAGAATGGTATACGAAATGCTCTTGTTTTCAGTGCAGAAAACTCATCATCCACCCCTGCCCAAAATTCAAAGAGTAATTTATTACTAAATTGTCTCTCGATTTCACCACTTGCCATGCAGTCTATAAAGATTTCTTCTTGGGCAGTTGAGAGACCTTCGAAAGTATTTTGAAATGGGTCCCTAACCCACTCGTACCTTGCTACCAAGTTGTCGTCAGCAAGAAAATACTTTTTAAAATTCTTTGCCAGCATGGCTAAATGATTTTCAATGGTTACAAAAATAACTCTCACATGTTGTTCTTCAGCCTTGTAAGTTTTAATACATTCATCTATATTTGCAAACATTTCTAGGTTTTTTTGCTTTAAATGTCTGCTCCACAATTCCAATTTTCTACAAAAGCATTAACTTTATCACTCGTATCCAACATATCTGTGTTTGCTTCTTGTAGTTGAATATTCAAGGCATTTAATTTCTCGAATATGTCTACCAAGTAGCTCAATTTCATCACAAATAATTCATCTCGAAACTTCTCGTCTACCGGTCAGTTTTCTTTTTCTAGAAAAATGGCGAATTCATCTCTTAATTCACAAACACGTTGCAAACATTTCCCATGTGATAACCATCTTGCCTCGCAATAAAATAGTAACGTTGAATGTATTGCACCCATGTCTTTACAAAGTGCAGAAAAAATTCTTGATTTTAGGGGTCTCATTTTTATATAATTTACTACGGTTACAACCACCGTTAGCACAACATTCAGACCAGAACTCATTTTTTTGGAAGACAGAGCTTCTCTGTGGATCACGAAGTGTGTCCAGGCCTTCTGATCGTTCCGCCATAGCGTATTCTATTATCTTTTCTGAGTATACATTGAATAATATGGGTGAGAGAATGCACCCTTGGCGTACTCCACTTCTTCTGTTAACTCATTGTCTACTCTGATTCTAGCTTTTTGGTTCCAATATAAATTTTTAATTATTCTTATATCTTTCCCATCCAATCCATGTTGATGTAGTATATCTATTACTTTTTGGTGTTAAACTCTGTCAAAAGCCTTTTCAAAGTCAATATAACAAATGTACAAATCTTAATTCATGTCTAAGCATTTTTCAGCTCTGAATCCAAACTGGGTGTTATTGATGTTATCTTCGCATTTGTTTTTTATACGTTCATATATTATCCGGAGAAATATTTTTAACACGTGGCTCATCAAGCTGATGATTCTGTATTCATTGCATTTTGTTGCATTTGTTTTCTTGGGAATTGTTATAAATATTGATTGTAGCCATTCATTAGGCAGTTCGCCTTGTTCGTAAATCATGTTGAAGACTTTGGTGAGCGATTTGATTCCTTTTTCCCCTATGTGTTTCAGAAACTCTGTTCTCATGTCATCTGGTCCCGGCGATTTTCCTTCCTTACTCATGTTTATTGCCTTTTCCACTTACGCTATTAGAATTTCCGGTCCTTCATATTGACTATCTTCCACATCTTCTATGTATGCTTCTCTTCGGTTATCGCTATCAGAAAATAATTCGGCTACATAGGAATTCCATGTTTCTTTTTTGTCTTCAATGGTTAACAGGGGTTGATTATGATGATTCGTTAAATTTCCCGAACATTTTTTTGTTATATGTCCACATAACTCTCTAACTCGTTTGTGTAATTGGAAACTATCATGATTCTTCTGTAGATCTTCTATTTCTTGGCATTCTTCTCTTATCCATTTTTCTTTGGCTTCTGTTATTTTATTTTTGATTCTTATATCAATGTCACGGTATCTTTGTTGATTTATTTGTTTACACTTTCTTCTGTCTTCCATAAGATCCAGTATTTCGTTTGTCATCCATACTTTTTTCTTTTTCCTTTTCGTGTTTTTAGATAGTGTATTTTCAACTGAATATGAAATTGCATTTTTTACGCTCTTCCACTTGTTTTCCACACTTTGTGTTTCGTCATTCTCGTTTATATTATTAAATTGATTTTTTAAATGTTCTTGTAGTTCGCCAGCTTTTGCTGGTATTTTCAATTCTCTTATATCTATGTCTAATTTCTTTGGTTTTTGTATCTTTTTCAGTTTCAGTCTCAACTTGATTATCACTGGATTATGATCTGACTTGACATCAGTACCTGGGTATGTTTTTGCACTTACTACGCTGTTCCGATATCTTTGGTTGATAAGGACAAAGTCAATTTGGTTTCGTACTATTCCTTGTTGGTTATGTTGCGGAGAAGTCCACGTATATAGTCTTCTATTCGGTAAGGAAAACCATGTATTAGTTACAATCATTTCTTTTTCTTGGCAAACTTGGATCATCTTATCGCCTCGTTCATTTCTATCTCCCAATCCATGGTTCCCAATTATATTGTCTACTCTTCCTTTTCCTATTTTGGCGTTAAAGTCTGCGCATATTATATTAATATCGTGTTGTTTCGTACTCTCCAAAATGTTGATAAGTGATCATAAAATTCATCTATTTCGTCTTCTTCCGCGTCTGTAGTAGGTGCATAGACTTGTATTATATATATGTCTATCGGTGTCCCTTTGAGTTGTATCATTATCATTCTATCTGATATAGGCACAAAGTTCTTTACACACTTTTGCACTTCTTTCGATACAAGTATGGCAACGCCATATTGATTATTATCGTCTTTTCCAAAATAATAAACTGTGACATCGTCCATGGATCTGAATGATCCGTTTCCTTTCCATCTAGTGCTACTAATTCCTACTATTTCCACATTCAGTCTATTCATTTCATTAATTGTGTTTGCTAGCCTTCCAGCCTCATGCCAAGTTCTAACGTTCCATGTTCCTATTTTGGTTGGTTCTTTCGATATATTCATCCCGGGGATTCTTCGCACGCTCTGGCCACTTAAGGCCTGCCGGGGACTGAGGGCCATTTGATTAATTGTTTGAGCCATGTTGATTTTTCTTGGGAATTATTATGTGGTAGTTTCCCCTTGCCTTCCACATCGCAGTGTTATGACCGATATGACAATTATTGTCTACGCTCATAACTATCTAGTATATAACTGTGCCGATTGTCTTTATCTCCACCTACATCTAGTACAGAAAACGCTGCTGCCCGTTTGCCGGTTTAGTACCGTCAGAGCCCTTAGTTCCATCGATTGGAAGTCGCCTCTGACAGTCCCTCATTTAGTTTAGCCTGCGTGCCGACACAGCTACCGGGATGTGGCCACTGTCTCTCCATCAGACAACTTCTAGGAGCCATAAATGAGAGTTGGCATTCATCCGAGGACTAATATCTCAGAACGACCCGAGGGCCCGACAGTCCTGAGTATAGAGGTGCTACCTCTGGATGAACTACCTAAGTTTCATTGCATGAGGTTATTGTGGGAATTTCTTGCCTGTTGTAAAATTCTTCTTGTGGTTTTCCGTAGTCCCGGGTCGCCTGGTTCATAGGTGTTGATGTGCATCTGGTATGATCGGATTCTGTATTCATGCAGTTCTCTTTTAATTCTATGTGATAAGTTATTAACCGCGTTTTTCGTTGCAGGATTTCTGTTACGTTGCCACTCCCTACGCAGTTGACTTTTTGCTTTATTAATTGATTATTTGCAAGGGAGGGATTTTATAGTTATTGGTTTTTCGTTGTTTTCATGTAGTTGTGGCTGTGAATGTAAACATCTAAAAATACGAAGAATATTGTAATTTTTTTACGAGTATGAAACTACATAACATCAGAACTAAACTTTTCAATCACGTTGTATATTCTCGAAATATATTTGAGAGCTACAGTAGTATAAGCTGGCTAACAGTTGTAGATTTTCTTTCATAGATTTTTAAGATAACAGCTTTGTCTTTATATTATGTAAGATAAGATAATATGAAAAACATTTATTTCTGTAGGAAATACCTTGATAGGACGTTTGGTTAAAAAATGCCTATAATGAATTCTAGTTCACTCAGGTAGAACATAGTTATCGATTGCTGCAAAACAGACGATTTTTATGAATCACCTTAATATTGTAGCATCGATAAAACAACATTATTGTCTTCTTCGAAACTTGCGTGCTAGGGATTTCATTGTGCAGAACGTATTGTACAGGTACCTACTCACAGTCCTGATTGCGTATAAAATTGTAAGCGACACACCCAGATTTAGCATGTACAAGGGTGGAACTCATCCATTTAGTGGTTGCTCGATGAAATTTGGTAATCAATAAGCATCTCGACTACTGTGATTAAAAGGCAACGTTCCCTTTACGACTACACTTCACTGTTAATCTAAATATTTGAATTTTGCATGGATGAGAATAAATTTGACTGCATACTTTATTTGTTGATTAACAAAGAAGTTTGCAATGTTTGTAATTTACATAAAATTATTCTATGCTGTCGCGAGTAATTTGATGTAACATAAAAATTCGCAAATGCGCATCGGTTTTTGTTACGGGACTCTACGTTCCTTCAGGAATTCTTGAAAGGATATTCTGCGTTTTATTTTCAGTGCATTTGCATTTTATTCATTTAAACCGTTTATCTCATCGTATCTTCCGAATATTTCCAATGATGAATTCGATTTACATTCAAATGCATTGAATTTTGATGACATCATTGCATATACCTATCCACTAAAGTATTTTTAAGTGAAATGCCATTTACTGCAGACTCGTTTGCAAATTGAGCCATTATGATAATATTTCAATTTTCTTATTTGCTGTTTTGTTGTTACTTTGCAATACTATCGCTTTCAGTAACTTCGTTGATTAACGCAAAAAATTCTGGCATCGCTTCTGTGTAAAAACCTTCAAAACATCGTGTATAACAATTTCTTTAAAAACTTTTAATACTAGCACAAACGTTTGTTTGCCCCCAGACATCTGGAAAGTCCTTTTATTTGCTTCCCTGTTTTTCTGGATAGTAGAATAACAGAAAAGCAGTCGCGAATGTATTCAGAATTCAAAATTATTGCTTTGCATATGTTTTCTGGCAATTCCACTCTTCTCTCGTTTATTATTTCCCCCTTCCCATCAATCTACAGGGTCTGTGCACAAAAAAACAGCAATCGTATAAAAACAGAAACTTAGGAACGATGCCTTCATCTTATATTGATTATAGTAGGGAAATCCATTATCCAATCGGATTGATTTGTAAAATACTCTTGTAGTGTAGTCAGGCATTAATCAAAAATAAAGCTAGATTCATTTCAACACAACCCAATGATACTGAAATTAACCTAGCAACTACGTGAATCCGTAGGCTACGCTACACGTTTTGTTTGCTAATTTCTTGTGAAAATAATAACAATAAAACTCATGCCAAGAACTAAAGGAGGTTCCTGCTCTCTCTCTCTACATGGCAAGAAGATTAGTAATTCACGTTTTTTCCACGTTATAAACAAATTCAAATATTCTTTGTTTTACAATGGAAAAGTTGCATACAGGGTGAGTCTGTTAAGATGAGTCAGCTTGATATTTCGGATATTTGAAATATAAAGAAAACATTTTTGGACAGACTATAATAGACAGTGCCCCCTATGTATAGGCACTATTAAAAATATGCGTTTGTTTTCCAAGGAGATTAAACGATTTTTACAGTTCCTACAATCTGGCGCTTAAATTGACACACTTGGACGGCTTCCTTATAAATGATTTAAGAATGTTTAAGAGAGTTGCATTAAGGGTGTCTATCTATCATTACATTAGAGTTTATGTTCCATATCTAAAAAATAACTAACTTATTTGAATTAGTCAGATGTTATGCTCTGTATTTAGAAATAATTATTTTGTGTTCTAGACTAAATAATAACTGTAGCAACCGAACTATATTTTGGCATCTATTAAAATTCAAATGTATTTCGTTTTACACTGAAAAGGTTATATTCAGAGTGAACCCGCTAAACCTAATCAGATTAATATCTCGGTTATTTGAAGTATTAAGAAAGTATTTTTGAATAGATTGTAATAGGCAGTGGCAATTAAGTGTATTCACTAAATATTTTTTGGCTATTCCATAAATTTAAACAATATTTACATATTGCGTAAAAATTATGTTTTTTAAATTAAAGCTTTTAATGCTGGTGTTTTCACGTTCGGGGCCCACGTTACCTGTAGGTCCTCTATATTTACAGTAGCGAAGATAGCTACGTTTCTAAAGTACTTAAAAAAAGAATAATGTTTTGCTCACTCTTATTATTTGTAATATTAACTGTATGTTATATGTAATTACAATTCGATATAAAAATCCGATATCACGGTCACGGCGTATTGTTGGGCAAGATATTTCTACATAATTAAGTTATTTATAACAGTAAGAGCATTGCGGTGAGAGCTTCCCAACTCAATTCGAAATTATGTTCTATAATTTAAATTATTTTTTCTGGGGTATACTAAACCGATCTGGCAACCCAAATTAATTGCAACTTTTTATATTGACAGATTATTATACTTTGTAACGTTCGTTTAATTTTGCCACTTCATATGAATTAAAGTCTTATTTTAATTGCCGCCCATAGTCGATTACTGTTCTATTATTTTCAAAGGTTACATTATTGGAGGGCACCTTTTCCGGATTTAAAGGAACGCTGACGAGTATGTTTTGTCTAAAGCGCTGATCGAAAGCAGTTCTTAAAATTCTTTGTCTGAAAAATGACCCTGAAAATCCTACGCTCTCCGGAAGTTACATGTGGAAGATTTTGTTCTAGAATGATTACGTTTGGTGAAGATTCTTGCAGCAGGGGGAAAAAGGCAGTCAGCCTGCGCCTCTGAAGGTGAACACACATGGTTTTGTTCGAAAAGCGGGAGTTTTTTGCAACGCCTCTTATAGATTAAGTTACCGTACCGTTTCTCTCGCTGGTGGCAGAATATTGTTCTTGTGTTAAATCGTTCTCTCGACCCGAGTTGGATTACAGTTATCAACCCCGTGACTCTCTCCACTTCATCGTTGTAGCTTCTGAACGCATTAAAATTTCGTACAACGGAGGTTTCGTTTCTGACTGCAAGAACATTCGAGATTTCCCGTTTCTCGAATAAAGTCTTGGCGATTGCTGTGGCGCAATCGTTCCAACTCCGTCCTCTGATGCTTTCTACGCGATTCAACCTTCAGGGGCGTGCCTGCGACTTTATTCCTGCTTCTCAAGGACCTAGGAACACCGCAAATTGTGCTTCTCTCTCTACTCCCACCTGAAGAGAACTGAGGTAAACCTATCAATGTAAGTAACGTAAAGCGACCTTCAGCCGCTAATTGCGTCATTATTTGTTAAGGGTAAAGTGTATTTAATTTGTAAACTCGAACGTCACTAGCTGCGTAGTTCTGTTTGTTTATTAAAGTAAATGTCGTATGCCAGTGGCGGCGAGCTTTTTGTTTTGGACGTCCCAACACTCATTTGTTAAGCCCATAGTTCTTCCTGGCTCGTTCTAAATTGTGCTGTTTGTGTGCTATATTTTACTTAATAGATTTGGAGGCAGGTAAAATGTAGTACGATCTCTTATTCTTGTGTATTTTTGTGTGCATGGACTTTGTAAGCATTACACAGGAGAATGCACAATAAAGGTGTGTTCGATTCCGGTAAGCTGCTGGTTTCTCGGCCCTCCTACAAGAACCTGCAATCAGCTGACGCCCCTTAATATCGACATACCCTGTATACAACTACGTTAGATTTACTTCCCTTAAGCATTTCTTGTGAACCACTACCTACTTCACTGAGCTAAGCCACTTCCATCTTTCCTGCTGCGGTCCAACGAAAAGCCAGTTGGCCCATAACAGTTTGTTTTCCTGACCCTCTTGAGTTTTAGGACCCGAACGGTGGAAAGAAAACTGTAGCCAATGTAAAAGACAACACGTATAATATAATGCAAAATAAATTAGTAATAGATTCTTGGCACTGTTTTGATTGTAAGAAAATTAGATAAATCTTGGCATTGGGGTTGAAAGCATTATGTTCGTAAATGATGATAGTTGCTAATACGGTGAAAAAATAAAACGAATATGCGCCTTACGTAATGCATGCGCAAAGGTGGATCTTCTTTTACCGTTGGGTTTGGGGGTAATGAAGAAATTCAGATAAATAAATGAGGTACAGAATTAATGTGCGTTGCTGCGATCAACGATTGCTTTCGCAAGCTCGCGACAAACCGACGGAAAAGACTCCCCAGCCAGCACAGGGAGGAAGAAAGGCTCGCGGAAAACGCTTACAGCAAGAAAGCTTAGATTAATACGATGTACAAAGTAAGTCAAAATAAGTGGGTGTCGCCCATTCAAGTCACACGAAATGGAACCTACCTTGGTGAGCTTCTTCCTTACTTTAATATTTCTTACACAATATATACTAATAGAAAAATACACAGAAATAAAACGTCATACACTTTTAAACAGTAGGTATACACTATATTTAATAAGACAGTTTATACATTTACAGGCCAAAATGTTGAAACAAAGACCATAGTCGATCTGGCTATAATTGAATATAAAGAAAAGTTTCCCTTCTACTAATATAGTATTTATCGGTAGTTTTTAACATAGTTCGGCGATAAAGCTGGGGAAACCCCAAGAAGGTTGTTTTTTACTTGATGGACGCCCCTAAATAGAAGAAGAGAAGATAAGAAGAGACACCAGCAGCAGCTAACAATGACGACGCTGGTAGTCGCAACATAGAACTATAGACTGAATTACGATAGATTACATCGTATTGAGCCATATTACACCGTTAGGATTTTTCTTCGGAAAACGGCGAACCAATTATATTACATCACTCAGAAACAATGAACAGAGGCACAGTTTTTGTTGAAACGGATAATCGTAACTGGGACGTTAAAGGAGAAACGGCGTTAATTGTAACCGTTTACAACGAAACGAAAAACAACACGGTATTTTCCACTAAATTATGAGTTTCTGTGTGTGTTTAATCCGACTTCTATTGTTGATATTACTGTACAGTTGATTGTAGAACTTTTAAGTACAGAAACAGTTATTAACCTCATTTACCTTATGTACTGTAGTGCGCGTGCACTACATTTATCGGGTTGCCTTGTTCGGGGTGGATATGTTTTTGTTATTGTTTACTAAGTTACCGTTTTCCTATTCAGTAAACAAACACGTTTTCCCAAAAGCTCGTTTCAATTTTAATATTAGAATCTGGTATCATACCTTATCCTCATCCTTATATTTTGGTGACCTCCGACAGGAGATTTTTTTAGTGTTGAGCAAGATCCGTATGATCCCAATGTTGCAAATTTTGTAATCCAATTGCGGGAGGGTATGAGGAAAGCTAAGTTCTTTTTCACCAGAAGATATACCACTGCCTCTTATATCCATAAAGATTTGTTTTCCGCTACGCATGTATTCGTGCGTAATGATTCACACACTTTAGGTCTGCGTATTTAGGCCCATTTCGGGATAAAGAACGTTTGCTAAAATATTTCACGCTCGTTGATTTTGGTAGGGGGGGGGGGGGTTTCGATTGATAGGCTCAAACCCGCCTACTTTTTAATAGACGGTTGACATTATACCCACACTCACCATTTTTTTAAATGAAGGTATTCTGTACAATTTATTTTTTGATTTTATTGTTACGTATTGAATTCTTTTGATGTATGTAAACATTGATTTTTTGCAGCTTTTTGTTATGCACACAAACTCTTTTTCATTTTTCTGTTTTCAGAACTAACTCACTATCACCTTCCCACCCTGTTTTCCCGTTCCAGTTTAATTTAATTTAGGTTTAAGGACCTTTTGTATTATTTCTATCATACTTGTATTAGTCTTAAGTTTTTTTATTGTTCAATGCCAATTTGTTATTTTTAAGGATTGTTTTAAAAAATGTTTTCCGCATAAAGGGTTTTTTAACTACCACAATCGTTCCAAATTTTTGATAACCTCTATAATGTGGGTCAAAATTTTGTTTCGAACACGTCATTGTGGAAGTTTTCCCTTTAATATGCCCTTTTTTTCGTTTTTTTTTTGGAGAAAGGGGGGTAAATGTAGTGCGCGTGCACTACATTTATCGGGTTGCCTTGTTTGGGGTGGATATGTTTTTGTTATTGTTTACTAAGTTACCGTTTTCCTATTCAATAAACAAACACGTTCTCCCAAAAGCTCGTTTCAATTTTAATATTAAAATCTGGTATCATACCAGATCCTTATAGTACTAATCACCAAAAGCCTCTGCACACCTCCAAATGTTTCCAGAAATGCGTACGTAACAATACTATACACCTACCAGCGATAACTTTTGGGACAACAATAGTTGGCGCAAGATGCTCTATTTAGGAACTAAAATTATTAAATGAATTTAACAATCTTTGAAATGAGAATCAGATGAACGTCACAGTGGATGGTCGTCAATATGTAGAATAATAAGTGTTTATAATGTAAGCAGAAGAAGGCAAGTTCGGTAGCATACTGATTTGATTCTTTTTCAATAATCCTTTTGTTCCGTAAGATGTAGTAAACTGAACTACCCCTAATAATTTTGATTTATTCAAGGTTTTTACATAACACGCGACCAAAGTAATTTCAAAACATAATCTATTTTGTATGGCGCAAATTTGACAATAAAACGATTTATCGTATGAATGCACACAAAGAAAGGCGCAGTTATTGTTACAAACGACGACAATAAAGAGCAATTTTGGGACAAACGCGATATTTGCATGAAAAAGCTCCAACTTATTGCAGGTCGTCTTTCGGGAACGAGCAATTCTGAATATTGACGCTCAATTCTCTTCGATGTGACTTCCAAATATTCCAATTCTATTTTAATTCTGAATTTATAATGCGTCCGCTGTTCGTCAAATTCATGCACTAACCGTTCGCTTTATCAGATCGGTTCCAGTGAAAATAAAAATATAAAGATTTCTTGCGTCTCATTCTAAGTAGCTATCAAAAATTATCGTCTCTGAACTGGTCTACCTTAAAAACTGATCTCGGAAGAAGGGAACGTAAATTCAGTTAGCGGGAGTTCCTACAGAAGTAACTGACAGCAAGTTGAAAATGGAACTATTTGCCTGTGATGTATTGCTGCACTTGGACTGTCAAGCACAAAATCGTTAATGAGAATTTACTAGCTTTCTTCTGAGGTTGCATTTACCAAAATTATATATTAGAAAAATTCCGCTTTTTCTCTGTGTGGTACTTGCATAACATGTTATGACTTTTTAATTGTCCATTCGTGAAAACTTAATATTATTTATTTTTGTT
Source organism: Limonius californicus (assembly GCA_014611495.1). Taxonomy (NCBI): domain Eukaryota; kingdom Metazoa; phylum Arthropoda; class Insecta; order Coleoptera; family Elateridae; genus Limonius; species Limonius californicus. The sequence goes on along the minus strand of JABXWE010102878.1, from coordinate 52,411 downwards.
GAAGGTCTAAAAGTAGCAACAACAAGAATGGGTATTATTCACTTTAGAACTGTAACTTTAAATCTTATTCGGAAATAACGTGATAAAATGCAAACAAAAAATTGTTTTGATCTTGACAAGCGAAGGAACTCCACTACATGTTCAAACTGACGACCCTGCATCAGCTGACAATACCTAAACTCATTAAATGCATTCAAAAGATTTTGAAGAGTTCGAGGCGCTATTTACCTACACGCATGTCGAATCATTCCTTTAAGATCCTCTAAATTGTTTGGTTGAGTTTGAAACACCTTGGTTTTTAAGTGCACTCGCCGAAAAAAGTCCAATGGCGTTAGATCAGGAGACCCAGTCGGCCATTTCATTGCAGCTCTTCTTCATATACATCTTCCTGGGAACACTTCGTCCAAATAACGTCCAAATTACCTGCGTAGTGTGGCGGAGCACCGTCCTTCTGCAGCCAAATATTATTATTTGGTAGGTGAGGATTGTTTTCACTCGGAAATAATATCGCTAATGCAGGTACTAATTCAAATTGAAAGTATTCTAGATATTTCTCCCTAGTTAAGGTTGCGTTAAGACTGGCCCTCTGTCACCGCCAATTCTTGCCCATACGTTGAGCTTTTGGGGATATTGGCTATGCGCTTCCTGCATCCAGTAGGGATTTTCCCTAGAGCAATATCGACAAATCCGCCTGTTGACAGTTCAACGTAAAGAAAAACTGTCTCTCTCTCTTTTCGGTGTCGCCTCAAACGAGGTTGCCAATCGTCATATATTATTCTGTTCTATCGTATGTAGCATGGAATAGGGGGGCCGTTTTCTGCCCTGTCCATTTTTTTATGTTTTTAAACCATGATTTTTTTCTTCTGCCTTGACCTCTTTTCCCTTTTATTTTTCCTTCTAATACAAGCTGTATTCTCTATATCTGAGTATGTGTCCAAAGCATTTTGTTTTTCTAGTTTTTACTATTTTGACTAGTTGTAGTTGTGATCCTATTCTATTTAGCACTTCTTCGTGTGTTACTCTTGCTGTCCACGGAATTCTTAACATCCCTCTATAAATCCACATTTTGAATGCTTGTATGCGTGCTTTGGCATCTTTATTATCGTCTACGTTTCACATCCAAGGATTGTTGGCCAAATGTAGCATCGCATTACCCGCAGTCTTATTGCTAATGACAACTTTAAGTTACATAATATATTTCTCATTTTTATAAAATTACTTGGAGCTATTTCTATTCTTTGCTTAATTTCTTTCAGATGATCCTTCTTATCATTTATGTTTCGTCCGAGGTATTTATAGTCTGTAACGTTTCTGATATCTGTGTCATTTATTCGTATAGATGGATGCAAGTCAAGCGATCTAGAAGACACCATGGAGTTTGTCTTTGCGGTATATATGTTAAGACCCATTTCCTTGCTTTCTATGTATAAGCGGTCCATTAAGTTTTGTAGACCTTGTGCACTGTCTGCGATGATTATGGTATCATCTGCGTACCTGATATTATTTATAATATTGCCATTAATTTTTATAGCTTCGGGTCTGCCGTCTAATGTCTCTCGACCGAGAATATATTAAATAACAACAGAGACAGCACGCAACCTTGACACACTCCCTTTTTTATATCTACACTTTCTGCTTTTCATTCTCTACTTGGACTGCCGCTGTTTGTTGCCAATATACAGTTCTGATAATTCTTATATCTTTTTCGTCTAAGCCTATTCGATTCAATTCTTCGTCCATTCTTTCATGCTTGATTCTGTCGAAAGCTTTTTCGTAGTCGACCAAAACAAATGTACAGGTCTTTGCTCATGAATAAGCATTTCTCTGCCATAACAACTGGACTGAATATGGCTTCTCTGGTTCCTAGCCCATCCCAAATCCAAACTGGCTGTTGTTCATATACTCTTCGCATTTTGTTCTGATACTGTGATATATTATTCTAAATATTATACGCCGTGGATCGTGAATGTACATTTCCTCTATTTGTTCACAGAATTCTTGCCTAAGGTCAAAGTCAGTCTCTGCTAACTCATGGAATAATTTTACCATATAGGGATGAAATTTCGGCATTTTTAGAAGTTTTAATACCGAAGTCTGGATCAGATTATGCTTTAAAGCGATGTTTTGACTAGTTGAATGAGGATTATCTTCGATTTCCAGTAAAATATTAAGCTGCACATCTTCGGTTAATGTTTTCAAAGGGCGGCCAGTTTTTAGAAGATCTTTGGGTATGGCGATCGAGTTAGAACGCATCAAGAGGTATGCCAACTTTTCAGAGACAAATATCCTGATCAGCAAATAAACCAATCCACAGTCAGCAGAATAATAGCTAAATTTAGAGAACATGTTACTGTGTTTTCTAAATTTAGTTTCTATTCTCCTGAATATGGATTGACTTATACGCTGATCAGGATATTTTCGGGTTCTCTAAATTTAGTTTCTATTCTGCTGACTGTGGATTGACTTATTTGCTGATCAGGATATTTGTGTCTGAAAAGTCGACGTACTTCTTGATAAGTTATAACGCGATCGCCATACCCAATCATCATTAATACTTCAATTCTTCTCAGTCATCAATGCCATTTTACTCAAATAAGGTTCTTACTACGTGTAAATACGCGTACTATCGACAGGGAATAACAATACACTTTTATTTTACTGCGACATTTCTTACAGTAGTACATAAAAGGTAGCAACAATGCTCCAATAAATTGTATAGATAACGTAGCTATTATTTCCATCTGTTGCAATACATTACATCAATGGAGAATTTGAATTAAACCACGTTCCTGGTAACGTTAGAGTCAATTCATAGAAGAATGGGACCTAAACCACACATATCCCATTTCCCAAAGACACGTCAACACTCCGAATGTCATTCTCATTTACTTTTTGATAGCTTAGAGTTTTACCTTCGATATCAATATTTTCGAATGAGCGCAACCCGGGTTTTTCACGTACGATCAAGAGAGTTAAGGCAGCATGGTCTCCGGTCAGTACTTGCATGGGTGATCCGAAGGTTGCATTAACGCGGCGCCTCTCTTCCACGTGGATTGATCACTATGGGAGAGTAGATCAACAAACCCCCTTATGGGGGAGGCCCTTGCCCAAGAATGGAATGTTGCGGGCTGATAATAATCAATATTTTCAGGGTTAGTTTAAGGCAGATCATGGAACGCGGTACCAGAACTGTAGGTACATCTAGGACTGATATCCGCGTCTGATTTGCATATAGATAAATTTATAAATGCAGGGTGGTATGTTCCGTCTCTACTATTTTGTAAATAAATCTGTCTATTGGCAACCATTATAAATTTATCACGAATATTTATTAACCAAATATTTTGCAAAAATTGTTATATTTACAAATTCAGCTGCTAGATTATCTCACATTTATAAATCAAAGGTAATGAGAATGTGTCTAGAAATTGTATACACAACGTAGAGCAATGTAATTCCCGTATTGACGCTGTAGCACGGGAGCCACGTGATATTAAACCAAAAGTAAAGTAGCATATTATAGTTCAGCGTTATCAATAAAGGGTGGTCAAGTGAATATTGTACAGCTCTTAGTTTTCACGCAAGATGATAGCGGGTATATCGTGATTCTGTAAGTCGTTATGGAGTAACGAGTAAATATTAAATTCTGTTGTAAATTAGGGAAAATTTCAACAACAAAAACAGTGTGCGGTAATAACATCTTAAGTCATGTGTAATTGTGGGAAAGATCGCCGAATCGCCCTCCGGCTGATTACAGATGAGTTGAACATCAATATTACATGGAAACATAGAAGAGTTGCATCGTGCGGAAACTTATTTCAGGCTTGTTGCGACATTGCAAATTTCCTTAACTGCATTGTCACTGGCGATGAGTCATTGGTATTTCAATGGGATTCTGAGACGAAACACCACAGCATGCAGTGCATTGGAAGATCATTGCCAGACATAACTCTCACTATTACAGCATAATGGATAATTATTACACCACACTTCTTCCTTCATGAAAATTACCTGAACAATGCTATTTCTTGGACTTCCTACAAAACATGTCACCCGAATTATTGGAAGATATAGAAATCAATATACGCCGGTACTAACATGACGGCTGTCCTACGCACTAGAGTTAAATTGTAATAAATTATTTGGATAATGTATTTGGAGCAAATTGAATTGGAAGAGGAACGGTGCATGTAAGACCACCCACGATTTGTGCAATTCGTCCACTAGATTTTTTCGTTGGGGTACTATTAAAGGAATAGTTCATCGAACTCCGATAGTAACTGAACATGATTTACAAAGTAGAAGAATCGAGGCGTATAGATCAATTAAACGTGACATGATTGCTGTCAGTCAGAAGCTCGTTTTAAAAAAATTATAAAATTTGTATAAGCGGATGAAGACAATTTTTAACATTTACTCAACCCAAACAATTTCAGTTTTGGCCAGAATCCAAACCATACATATTACCACTTTCGATAGGGGGGTTAGTTTGCAACGAATTTGTGCCTGAAGGACAAAAGTAAAGAGTAAATTCTACGTTGAAGTGATCAAAAGGTAATCGCAGCGCATTGCACGAGAGCGATTTCGAGGAAGGAGTCACCCGCATCTGCCCATTCTGCACTGATTGTAAAGTAATTTTCGTGTAACACGGCGGTGCTGAGATCAATTACCTACCCTATATACATTATTTGACATCAGCAGACTTTTCTTTCTTCCCTAGAAAACTTCAAAGTGAAACGATTGGAGGACGTTACAGATGTTAAGAAAAAAGTTGTCACCTAATTGCAAGCAGTTTCTTCGGACGCCTTTGAGGCTTATTTTCAAAAACTTTTAGAACGTAACAGGATGTATATTAAAGTAAATAGAGATTAGTCTAAACGAATATAAAATATTTTCGTATTCCTCTTATTGTCAGCTAATAAATTGTATTGCCAAACCTGGTAATAGAAGTCCGATGTATAAGGAGTCATTTCGGATGAATCTTACTGATACATTTGCCTCACTAATACAAACGATAAATCCCATTTTAAAAGGGTTTTAATGTTTACCTAGGAGTTGCTTATGACATGAACGTTAGCTCTACACACCTAATTTCGTCATTGCTTACCATAAAACTGTTTCGTTTTTAGTATAACCATACGTATGTACGTATACTTCCCTTATATTGCCGGATATGTATACTACCGGGGAATATCTAATATGCCAAGATAATCAGGTAAACGAGTAAATAGTATTTTATCAATACTATTTCTAAATTTAAAGTGCACCTTTTCATGTTTTAATAATATACATATAATGATTGTGGTCATGTGGGACCTTAGAAAGTTAACACGAGTAAGTAAGTATATTCAAATATAAAACAATGCAGACGAAAAGCTGCTTCGAACTATTTGCGAATCATAGTTTTCGAACGACAGAAATTTCAGAGAAGTTTTTTAGCGAATTGTTAATTTGTGTGTAGTGGGTTGCAGCACGAGACTTTTGGGGCTTCTGAACCCAAGACAGAATCGACGTTTTGCTCAAAAAGCAAGTGCTCTACCAACTGAACTACCACCACACTAAGTATAGGAACACTACATTTTCTACGTTTAGATATAGAAGATATAAGTTAATTTATTTTCATAACAAACACGTCATTTTAAGATTTGTACTTACTGTTTTATATATATATATATATATATAATAAGCGAGGGCCCTACGGCTGCTGCCGCTTCCCGCATCTCCAAAAACTTCTGTCTTCCCACTCATCTTCGTGTAGTCCTCTATTTCTCATGGAACATTCTATCCCTTCAACCCAGGTTTTTTTGGCCTTCCTCTCTTTCTGCGATTTGTGGGCTGGTACTTAAACATTCTCAGTGGCCATATATCCTCATTCATACGTCGAACATGTCCATACCATAATAGTTGCTTGTTATCTATCCTCTCTACTATGGTGTCGGGTACTTTCGCTTCTGCTCTAATGATCTCGTTTCTAATATGTTCCAGTTTTGAGGTTCTGCATGATCTTCTTAGATAATCCATCTCTACTGTTTCCAGTTTTCTCTTGTTTTTATCACTAATCTGCCAGCATTCAGATCCATACGTTGTTATAGGCTCCACAAGAACTTTGTAAATCATTACTTTTGTTTTAATTTTTATTTTTGACGACCAAAGTAGGGAATTTAATTTTTGTACTACTGCTTTTCCTTGCGTGATTCATCTCTTTATATCTTCGTCGCATGTTCCACTTTTTGTTATAATAGAACCCAGATATTTGTACTCGTTGCATTATTAAATAGTTTCACAGTATGTCTCTATACTTTCTGCTTCTTCTTCTGTCACCAAATATTCGGTTTTGTTAGTATTCATCTTCAATCCCCATTTTGCGTATTCATCTACTAATGATTGCTGGTGTCATCAAACCAACTCCCACGCAATGGCTTCCAGTCCTAAGCCATATCCCACCCCCTCAACTGCGACGAATAAATGCTCTTACGAACGAGTATAAAAAGATCATGGACAATGGAAATTTACCCATCCATCAGGATATCGAAGATGCCAACCATAACCGACTCCGGTCTAGACGACCACCAACAAAAACGGCAAGGGTGGCTGTGGAAGATGAGTTGAACCTTACCAACGCATGGACTTAAGAATGGACTGCACAACAAAACAATAACATGCCGTGCATCACCCACAAGCCACCGGGTTTCGATTTACCACGTAAAACATGGTCCACGCTTAACAGAATCAGAACGCAACATGGCAGATGCGCATACTCTTTACACAAATGGGGCAAACAACCTTCCCCTCTCTGTGATTCCGGAGAAACCCAAACCATCAGACATATCACAGAAGAATGTACCATACGATCATACAATGGCAGACCAGAAGATTTCCTGATGGCGACCCTAGAGTCGATAGATTACATAAATAGATTAGATGTTCGTTTGTAACCTTTTAAATAATGTTTTATATTTTGAAATTCTCCTTTAATGTGTCAAAGGGCCATACGATAAATATATAAATAAATCTACTAATTATCGTAGCATGCAATCGCTATCATTCCGATCGTTGCTTATAATAATATGGTCATCGGCAAATCAGAGGCAATATATAAACAATTTTTATTCCCATTCTGGAACATTTTTTACTCCAGTTTGACAAAGCTTCCTTTATATACATTTTAAAGGGCGTAGGGTATAAACAACAACGCTGTTTCAGCCCCTTTGTGACTTCAAAGTCCTCTGACAGTTCACCCCGTACCTTAATCATACATTTTGTGCCTTTATATATATTGTGAATACATTTCACATACTTTTTATTTGAATTGCTTTTCTGCAATACTTCAAATAATTGTTTTAGTGGGACACTGTCGTATGCCTTTTCGGGGTCGACAAAAATGAGATGTGTGCTTAAGTTTCTTGCCAGTCTCTTCGCGATCAACTGTCTAACGGTGAAAGTATTGTCTAGACAGGATCTACCTGCCCGGAATTCGCTCTGTTCTTCAATTTCTTCCAGATCTTTCTCTATTCTTTCCTTTAGCACCTTGCCGTACAGCCTTCCCATAGAGCTAGTGACACTGATTCCTCAATCGTTTCTGCAAACCTTTTTACTACCTTTTTAAGGTATAGAACTGAGATGTGCTATATTCCAATCTTCAGGTATCTATTGACCCTCCATAACACATTTATTGAAGAGTTTCTTACTGTTTCCTATGGCTTAAAACAGTATTGTTTGCAAATGACATCTGTTTGGATGAAAGTAAATGGTAAAGAAATCAATAAGGAATGGGACCTGGGGAGCTCCACTTTGCAAAGGTACGCTCAGACCCATTATATTATTTCAATTAACATTTTATAATTTATTAAACGAACATGCAGTCATTTTCATATGTTCAGGTTTAGTTAAAGGAAGTCCATACACTTCCTTTAACTAAACCTGAACATATGAAAATGAACCAGAACTATAACTTAATAGAAATATATTAATATTTATAATAATTCTGACTTTTACCTAACTACATGTATCAAAATATGTTACCTACCATTCTCTACTTCAATTTATCAGCTCATACTCTGTTTCTAATTTTTAAGCAAGTTGTTTTGCCATTGAATTATTTTTCCGCATATATTTTCATAATTCAACAAAATTTTTGATTATATGTAGATCGGTCTAAAACCAAGAAACGTATGAGAATTAAACTTAAGTCGTTTCCAGTCTAATTGCTAGATATGGACTGTAGGAATTTCGGTCTATTTTCAATATCCCCTAGAGAGATCATAGAGAGATCATCGCAAATTAAGTAAATTGCAGTTATTAAAAAACGAGGTTTAGAAAGATCGTATATTTAACAGTTTTTAATGGACGGAAGAACTTGTTAAATATGCATTATTTCCAAGAGTTGCTTCTAAAGTGCCTAGGTTTACATAAATTAAAGTCCGAGAGAAATTTAAGGTCTGCATGTACCAAACTTTTGATGAATGCGCAAATGTTATCAGTTTGTCTTGCGCTGCATGTGAGATATGTGTATTACCGCGATCATAAATTCTTTAATTTGTAATTAATGGGCCACCACTTAATTATTAATTTTTAGTAGGTAAACAGGTTTTGCTTATAACACATTCATTTAGAATTTCTTAATAGTAAACAATGAACCAACTCAGCAAAACAAAAAAATAAAGGAACTTAAACATATATTTATTAATTTTCGAAAACTTCATCTATAAAATATGCCATAACCACAAATTGAAATCTAATAATTATTTCTAGTCACTTTTGGAGCAGCTTCTGTCGTAGTATCCTCATATGAAAAACGATAATTCGTGAAACTGGGTAGAGTTGGCATTTATCAGTTTGTTTACTCTACACATTGCCACTACATTGTTAACCGAAATATACCGACATAATTAGAACAACTTCCACAAAGTTATTTTGTATATGGCGTCCGCAAGTTATCAAAATTCTTGAAACGGAATACAAATTAGTACAGAATTAGTACACGTAAATCGAATAGAATTTCGAAATGTATTCATTTCCACTACAATGACTTACTTATCTACAAGGCATGCCTGATTGTTATTTGTTAAAGTATATTTACGCGGGATGCTATTTAAATCGTTTCGATCGTTGAAACTTGCAGGCAATTGAGATGCACATCGGTACTACCTATGTAGCCGGGGGCCGTGACATAGTTTCAGAATAACGCATCATTCACTGTCACAACATAGCAGTTTTGACGAAAATCTACTCAAGTTAGAACTGAGCGCTGTCGTTCAATTTTGCATGCAAATCATCAATTCCTTACAAATTAGTGAGTATTTACAGAGAAGGTATGATAAGCTGAAAGCAGGTTAGTATTTCGTGTGATCAATTCAAACAGGACCGCACTCAACGATGATCCCGAAGGTTAGCGACGAGAAAATTTGAAAATCGATTTGTTTATTGGAGAATATCATCAGTGGAAAAATATAGGAAACGGTTATCGAGCTTCCGCAAGATAGATACCAAAAACATTGACCAAACAACACAAAAGGACGACGAATTTTTGGAGAGTACAGGAAGAAGGGGCAAAATGTGGCTATACTGTTAGTCCTTTGGCTCTCAAGAGAATATGGTGATCGTCTCTGCTATGCCTGTGGTGTGCGTCTATAGTAACGTACATAAACACGAGGGACTTCCTATTTAACTGAACCTCCTAAAGACGGGAAGTGTCTTGCAGTTCTTCTCCAGAGAAAGTCCTCTTGGCAAAAATACCTCGATGGTTTCCCATTGCTTCCGAAGTGAAACGACCGCGTAAAATTCAGATGTTCATGGACCTAAGATCTTTTGTGCAACAGTCTAACGTAGTAACCGCTCTGTCACAACTGTCCTAAAACGGAAGCGTACGGGTTTACGATACCGAAAAAATTGAAGGTTCATTCATCTACAAATAAAGTTAGGTAAGCTGACGAAAGACGTCAGTTTGTTGTATGACAATACAAGACCATACGCTCTGTACCAGACTAATACCTACCTTCAGCCACGCAATTGGGACATTCTTGGCCGTCCCTACCACAAAGTAGTTTAAGTTTTATTTGTTTAGGTGACTGGAAAGTAATTGTCATGTAAGAGGTTTGATGATGACCACAAAATCCAAGAAGAAATAAGGCAGCACTTTACAAATTTGAATGGTACTTTTTACGAAGTATACAAATCTTTATTGGGAAAACTGACTGAGCATTGGCTGAAAACGAGCTTCCATTATGTATTTTTATTTGGTGTATATTCGAGTTCTATAAATAAAGTAGCCTGTATGTAATTCGTAAATGTACCATTGATTGTTGATTGATTGTTTATACGGGGAGGTTTGTTACGGCCCTTGACACTGCGGCCTCTTGGACCTATTGTGCATCTCCTTCTGTCGTTAGTCGCTGTTAAGTAGATCCGTCCCCTTTATCAGGTCTAGGAGTTTGTTGATCAGACTGGCTTGCGGTTGTATCTCGTTGGGATTAGTGTCCTCAAAGATTTGATGTCTTCCAGGAGCTGAGGCTTCGCATTGGCATATTATGTGAGAGGCTTTTTCCTCTTCCTCACCACACAGCCTGCATATAGGAGCTTCGCTAAATAGCCCTATGTAGTAGAGGTGTTGTCTGAAGTGCCAATGTCCTACTGAGTTGTAGCACTGTTTTGGTAAGCTCTTGTGGGTGATTGTTCATCATAGCTTTGCTTTGTCTTTGGCGAGGTGAGAGTAGTCTCCAGTGTTCCATTCCATACGATCAATTCTTTAACTACTCCTCTCAGTGTCCTCTTAGTTAGACCGACAACAGGTGCAGGTCCTGTGAACTGTGTTTCATATCCTAGTTTTGGTAGTTTATCTGAGTGTTCATTTCCTTCTATGTCTGTATATGCTTAAATGTACCATAGTAATAGTAATCGGACATATTCATGCACCCCCATTTTGAGCGCGATTCGAATATAGAAACCGGACGCAACGAGAAAATTATTAATTGACTACCAGAGAGAAAGAAAATAAGAGTTATAATATGTAAGACAAGAGAACAAACAGGAATAGATGAGTCTGTGGATATCAACGATTCAAAAATGTAAAGTGCCATTTTCAGGTATTAAAGTTCAGCTGCCTCGATGGGACTGTGCGAATACGCGTTGTCAGAGGTCACAGTGAAATGCGATCCGATCGGCCGCGTGGTCGAACCCCGGCTGAGACGATCGCATTTCACTTAGTTAAGTTTAGGGTGCATATTGCATGAATGGCTAGTATGTAAGGGATGCCGGCAGCCCCCTGGAGGAATGCGAAAGCGGTTCCGTGGGAGAGGATTCGGTAGCATGAATGATTAAAAAAAGTATTGAAGTTCAGTTTTGTATATGCACAAGAAGTTGATGTACTACAAAACTTACACAAAATCTATGAAAAGTTTCTGGTAAATATTTTTTTTTAATTTCAGTCAATTTGGAAAAAACACATTTACAGCGAATAATGTTCAAAAATCTTTTTGCCAATTAACATTTTAATGTCTAAGAATTGTTAAAGAAATTGAGTGATATGATATGCCAATAATCCTAAACAGACGCAAAAAATTAAATAATGTTATCTTTTCGATCTTAGATCGCAGTTTCAAAGTCTATTTTTACTTAATTAGCTTTCTTAATGCTACTTGCAAGGGATAGAAAACCCTCAGTACCAATTAATCTTACGACGACGCGATCTAATCCCGAAGAAGATGATTTCATTAGACACAAACCGCGGAATCCTGAACACACAAAATTTAAATTGTGCAGAAGTATATTTAGCCCAGAGAATTCTATAAAAAGGTTGCCTACTTAGTTTTGGAAATTCCTTTTTCTACCAAATGATTAAATGATTACAATGTTCGATAAATTCTCGTTTTCTTATAGACTTTAGTAAAATCGGTCGAACAACTTTTTCGTTTCGTGAAAATCTAAAATAAGTATTTCTATTAAAATCGTAACATCGAACTTTTTCATTAATTCCTTTCTCTGTGGGAAAGTCCTCGTAGGTTCATTTCTCGCAAGAGCGTGGGTCGCTATAGGGGCCGGAACTTTCAGCCCCTGTTTAGTCAGTAACGGGAGTGTAAGGATGTGTAAAATCCTGGAAATTTAAATAATGAGTGTTCGTGGAAAATACTGTCCTAGTATTCACTTATATGACCAAGGGAAACCATAAAACCTTAGTCAAGATACGCGGCCCGGGAGATCGAACCCTAGACCTCCCGATTGCAAGGTAAGAGTCTACCGCTAATTCGCAACAATAATTACTAGCATCACATTAAACATTGTTTGGTTCATATAGAATATTACACAGTAAATATATTCTATAGAAACTATAGTTTTTGCCTCAAATATTTTTTCCATTTACCTTAGTAAAGAATACAGTTATGAGTACCTATTTAACACTTGCGTTGAATTAATTTAATATACGCTGTATGCTCGTATTTGTTATATAACAATTACAGTAATTTGATCGGATTTTCCTGCTACATCACAAACTAATCCAATTAGCAGTAAGTTGTAGTTAGGTAGGTCAGAACAAAAAGCCTCTAGGCAAATTGCAACAGACACTGGTCCTATTACTCATTGACCTGTTGTAGCTGCAACTGATTGTGATGTTCCAAATCGGTAATGAAACATTTACTGTCTGATCGAGATGTTTTCTTGCAAAGATTATTTGGTTCCTCGGTATACCCCAGGAAAATTGGCGCTGATGGAGTTTAAGCTCATCTATAAGTTGTACGTAAATTTGAAATATCGAACAAAAAATATAGTATGCGTTTAATAATCAGCAGATAGTATGGCTTTCGGTTATACATAACAGAAGCGACACGAACTTCCTGTTGGTATATTTGTATCTGGCTTAAGTTTTCATGTAAGACTGCTTCTATGCTCTAGTAGCTTATACGCAAAAAGGAAAAGCATATTTGGCTTGCTCCTTTTATTTTACTGCAGTAACGGGGAATTTGCCTCGAAATTCAAATCTAATGCTTTATTTACTAAACATTTTAGGTTAGAAATGAAGCCAGCTAAAATTTTTTGAAAATGTTGATCTTAATACCGTGAATTCAAAAAGTAATTACATAACGGCTGGCCATGGAATAATAAAATAATGTCTAATGCAAGCTTTATATACCAATTCACGTTTAGGCACAGCCTTTCTAGCGCCATCCTACCTAACCGGCAGTGTTATGTTAGGTTAAGTTGCATGGTAAATGTAAATAAATCAATTTTTGAAGAAATGAGTTCTATTATTTCAATTTAGACGATAACAGTAACAACCAAATTACTACATTATTAAACAAATCATAACAAGTAGGTAAAGAAAAATATACATAAAAAACTAAAGAAGCTGTTCAAGATCACCACCGTTTTCCTGCAGACACAAATTTACTCGTCTTTTCATACTATTAAAAGCATTTATAAGAATTTGAGGAGTTATATTGGCATATTGTTCGGTAATTCTGTTTTGCAGTTCCTCAATATTGTTAATAGGGTTCTTATATACATTATTTTTCAGATAAGCGAATATAAAGTAATCTAAAATAGTCAAGCCTGGTGATCTAGGTGGAAATTCTGGATTTGAACGTAAACTAATTATTCGATCCTCAAAAAATTCACGAAGGTAATTGAGGGTCTCTTGAGCGGTGTGGGCCGTCGCGCCATCCTGTTGGAAGTAACCTTGCTGGAGCTCCTCATGAAGCTGATTAATAAATTCACGTACAATATTCCGGTATCTCTGAGCAGTAACAGTTTCGTGGAAAAATATGGGTCCGATAATACGTCTTCGAGACACAGAAATCCAAACACCAACTTGTAACGGGTGAAGGGGAGATTCGCGAAAAGTATGCGGATTTGCAGCACTCCATATCCTCATATTTTGTGAGTTTATATACCCCAAAAGGGTGAACCAGGCCTAGTCAGAAAAACACGTTAAACTTAGCAATTCGTCGTTGTTCATTAAATTTTGTTGGAACCACTGACAATACAAAATTCTTCTATTGTGATCTGCTGGTAGCAACTCATGTAAAGCAAGAATTTTGTATGGGAACAGCATTAAATCTTTTTTGGCAATAGTATGGCAAGTTCCTAATGATAAACCAGTCTCTTGCGAAAGTATACGTAGTGATGTAGTGGGTTGCTCGTTCAAACGTTGATAGACATAATCAACTGTATTGTGAGTACGAACTCTTGGCCTTCCAGCTCTATCTCTATGAGTAATGCTCCCTGTATCTCGGAATACATCAACACATCTTCTAAGTGCGCTGTAAAAATCTCTTTCCAGGAAAGCAATACCTGGAATATTTGGTTTTGTTCTCTAATCCCAAAATATAAAAGGCAACCCTCCTACAATATAGTTATGTAATTTCGTGTATAGGAAGAGACTATTACCATTTCTGATTTTTGTGCGTGTGAATTTTAATATTTGTTAGATCCTGCACTATTTTAATTCGTAAATACCGCATCTTAAGCCATCTTCAGGTTATCCTGAAAGTTATCACTGATATATATGTGTAATGAAAACATATATATCAGTGCCAATGGGCTAGTTCCGAATGGAGTTTTAGGAGAGAACTAAACAAGTTTCTCAAAGCATTTCCAAGAATTACGTCCTAAATTTTGTGTTAGCTTTGTTTTGAGAACCGGCTGCTGCTGACTTGTCTTACTTTTTGAACGATCAGCGTATGGCTAGCTACTTAAGTCAGGCAGATGATTTGTGCTCAGCGAAAATAGGGCGAAGTTTTCGTAACGTTTTCTGGAGCTAAAATTCGACATTAATATCAGAGTAAATAGAAACAAGTGTCAATAATTTAGTTAAGAAAACCGAGAGGTTCCTCTTATAGTTTTATGTGGTTATTCGTTACCGTTTTAACATCCCCGTAAATATTTGCCATTTCAACGACTATTTTGTGCTTCAGTTGATCATTTTTGGCTATTAAAACAATCATCGCTATTATTTGGTGGTCCTGTAAAATTCTTATGGTGCAACCTGTTACTCCTTCTATTTCTTCGTTACATAATTGCAGTCACTAGTCGCCAATTACAACCACAGTATTCCTTAGGGCGTCCATTAGGCGAAAATCCAATTTTTAGGTTTTCTCTACTCTATCGCCGACGTAAGATAAAATCTATCTATATTTTTAGTTTCTAGTGGATATTGTAAACAACTAATATTTGTTTGCAAGTGATTCGATTTGTAAACTATAACCGTAGTTGTAATTTTATTGAATGAGGCAACCTTTCGCCGCCAAACGTAATAAGTGATTTGGTGTTGTGAACTTACCCAATATTGATTACGCAGCTTTTTCTGTCGATTTTACAGCAAATATCGTAGTTAGTGGCGGCTCCAGCAAGAGTTCGGACGCTTCGATATTCTTTCTTTATACATACATTTACATTTACGTATATGACTAATTTACAACTGGCCTGACTCTGGTCGTCGTTCAAATATTTGCGTGTAATTGTAAGGACCGCACTGTTTAATAACTTATGACTTGTTATTTTTGTGTATTTTGTGAGATATACTGAGGTAAGGAGAAGGTACCACAAGGTAGGTTAGACTCTAATAAGCCGTCAGTTCGCGGCGTTTTCGCGAGGAATTTTGTTTAGCTGTGACTTGAAAGGGTGGTCTCCACTTATTGTGACTTACCCTCTATATAGTGACAATCAAGAGTTTGCTGATTTAATCGTTTTTCGCGAACCCTCCCTCCTCCTAAGCCGAAGACCCAATGTCATCGAAATATAGATGCCGTATTGAGATACACTTGCGTTTAATTACAAAGTACTCCACACTGTAATATTAATAGTAGAAAAAATACGTGCTATAATTAATGCAGAAATAAGTATACATTTTAATACTGCGCAATATTTTTTTATACATTTCCTAAGCTGAGAGATGTATGATATACGGTGATTACTTTATCTTGTAACAGGTAGATAGGCTACACACATTACAGCTGTTTGTATTCCATTCCAGGTATTTTAGTAAACTTTACATTGTTTAAATAAATTTAAAAAAAGTAGTTACGTTGAATGTACTTTTTTTTTCATTCATACACACTACCGTCCCCACTCCTCCCCGGAACCACTTTTGCGTTACTTCAGGAGAGTGCGGGCGTCCTTTACCACTAGCCATTCATGCAACATGCACCCTAAACCTAACTAAGCAAAATACGGTCGCCTTATCCGGGATTCGAAACTTCGACCGCTCGGCCGCATTTCGCGTGACCTTGAGTGGCAGCACGTATCCGCACTACTCCAACGAGGTCCCTACGTTGAATGTACTAAGAAACTACAATGTAAGTATTTACTAATAAATAAGATGCAGTTTTATAATAGGTACATTTTATCATTATCATGATCCTCGTTTGTACCGCTTGCGCAGTGTCGAGGCGGTGTGAGGCAAAACGGAGCTAGTTCGTGTTATGCACAACACGGTCCGACTCTGCGGGTTACCGTGTTGGTGCGAAACCGTGCTTGGCTTACCCATTGTGTGTGAATGTTTTCTATTTATGGTCTTGTTACTCCTTTAATGCGACCGTACTACGAGGAGTGCCATTAATTTGATCTCCAATGGCAAATGGAGACCGGGACCCAGTACCGATCACCCAGGGAATTAGAAAAATTTCCGACCCTGGAGAGATTCGAACCGGGAAGCGTTTGGACTATTACATCCAAAGCTTGGCTCTCCTACCACGGAGCCATCCCCGCCCTCTAATAGGTACATTTACAATATTTATTTCTTATAATTTAAACAGAACAAATATAGAGAAATCCAAAATAGCATCAAAATATGTTGACATAACAATAATATCAATAAGAAAAATAAATTAAATAGAAACAGAAAGAAAAACACTAATTAATGACGTAATAAATGTTCAATATTCTGTCCATCTTGTTGTTCACTAAGGCAATCCGCCGCAAATGAGAATATCTAACACGAGTTAGGATGTTTACGTTGACATACATGATTTAATAATTCTTTCACGTAAATCTTCTAAGTTTCTACAAGAGTTTCGTAGACGTCGTTTTTTACTTTACTACACAAAAGGAGACCAACGATGAATTGCACTTGAAATTAATCTGTTACTGATAGTTTTATCTTGGTAGTTTCTTACAATTCTATGGAAGTGAGCAGACGCTTTGTTTTTGGAAACCACATACGCTGTCTAACATACTGAAGAATGTCTTCTAGAAGTTGAGGCTAATCATTTTCTAAAAAATGTAAATACATTTCCCCACTTAAACTCCTCAAAGAAGTGGGGATCAACGATAATGTTGTCAACGATACCACACCACACATTTACAGTAAAAATTCTCTGAAACTGTGCTTGCCGAATGCAGTGTGGGTTGTCTTGTGAATAGAAATGGCATTTGTTTCTATTTATACATCTGTTGTTATTATACGTTGCTTCGTCAGAAAATAGAATATTTCTTAAAAGCATCTTATTCACTCGACGTGGGTAATCATCTTCAGTAAGGTGTTGCAGTAATGTGACGTGGTAAGGATGAAACCGGTTTGATTTTAAAATGTTAAACACTGAACTTTGGCTACAGCCTACAGTTCTTGCAATTGCACATTGGCTTATATGGGGATTGGTAGTTATTTGTTCGATGACTCCGCTTGTCTCACCTTTAGCTTAGAAAACTGTCCACATATTCTTTCCAAACGTCTAAAGGCATTATATAGTGGAAGGAGTCTATCCGGGTATCTGTATCTGCATATCGTCGTACTCCTAAGTCCGCCGCCCCTGTATTCTCCTAAAATCAACATCGTATCCGTTTTCTCGGCATTAGAATATATTGAAACTTATTGTTATTGCCAAAAGAATCTATACACATCAACAACTTTTTACATAAGTTTGTTAAATTTTGACGAAACAGTAGTTGACATTTACCTGTTCAAAGAAGTTTAATGGAAAAAATACTTTTTAGCTAAACAAAAGTTAACTATGCATTTCATGCAAATGTGAGAGGTGCAGTCTATCCGCTTGTTACAAGATAAAATCATTATACTGTATATAGTAATTGTTTAACCCTAGCAAGCCCACATAATTGAGAGAACGTTGGGTACCAAAATGGGTTTTTTGTCTTGCACGTTTACTGTTTTTTCTGCAACATCCTTCCTATAGCTTGGATTGCGATTCTTACTGCCGAAGTTCCTCCTCTTCCATCTTCTTCGATTTTTATTGCTCTTCTTTCTATATTTTCTATAGTCATCTTCAAGAAAATGTTTTCGTTTTGAGCACATATGTACTTTGATTGCATAGCTAGGGTTCTTCTTTAGCCAAGTAACAAAAGCATTGTATGCTGAAACATCAATAGAATGCATAAAAAGGGCAAAAGGCCCCTTGTAGTAGTGCGTCTTCACAAATATTGTCTAACTATTCTGTCAAGTGCGTCCACGCCACTTTTGGTTTCATTATAAAAAGAAATAATTTCTGGTTTGTACTTCAATTCACTGCCAGCAATTTCGTGTTCGTAGTGCATACTTGATAGTAAAACAACATGCTTTTTTGGTTTGGGCTTAGACACGTAAGACACTAACGTTAAGGTTTTGGTGAATAAAAAAACTCGAAGAAAATAAAACTCTATCTGATATATCGAGTAAACCCTTCGGAATATCTTTTCTATTTTTTGGAATCGTTCCTACTAACGTAAATTTATTGTTTAGTAATTCCTCGGCCAAAGCAAGACTTACAAAAAAGTTACCAGCTGTAATATTCCTGCCGCTGCCCTCCCAAAAGTCGCTCAAAGTCTTTACAACCCTCGAACTTTGACCTTATTCTGGTGTGCTGCCAACTTGTCCAAAATACACTTCAAAATTGCAACAATAATAATTTTTGCGTCACAGAGGGTCCAAATTTAACTCCATACTTTCCTGTCTTATCAGGCATAAACTTTCAATGGACATTGCCTCCGATTTTCATAAGTTGCTCATTAATAGTTCCACAACTAGACGCTTTGTATGATTTTCGGCAATTATCTACGAGTATATCAGTACCGTCGCGGATAGGCGCTAGTTTCTCAGTTTCTCGCCTCGGCTCTCTACTTGAGAGGTCACCTTATAAATTGCATGATTTCACTGAATCTATACTCAGTGACATGGAAATCGCAACACCAAGAAGGGGTAGGAATTTTTTTACCAAACTTGGTGAAAACGTTTAACAACTAAACGATAGCAATTGATTAACATTTTAAAGAAAAAAATCAAAATATAAACATAATTTTTATTAATAATGGTTTGGTCCCCCCTCCCTATTGATTACACACTCCCCCACTCTTCGTAGCATCTATTCTACCAGATGGTCGATTTCCTCTTGAGTTATTGTGTCCTAAGTAATTCGTACTGTAGAGCTTGCAGCGTCTGCGGAGGATGCAGCAAGTTCCTCAGGTTTCTCTCCATAATGTCCCAAACTTGTTCGATGGGCGAACGATCGGGATATCGTGTTGGTCATGGCAAGAGATTTACATTATCCTCTGCAAACCGGTCCATAGAACGTCTTGCAATATGGGGAAAATTTAACATTGCGGAGTTCCCCATGTGTTCGTCTGACCGTCATGCGGCCTTCATGCATCCCCGAACAGAATCGGGATTCATGGCTGAACACCACTCTATGCCACTCTAGGTTCCAGTGTAGTCGCAACCTACACCACTCCAAAGGCTGCTGTCGGTGTTGAGCTGTTAGTGGTAACACAAGATGTGGCCGATAGGATTGCAAGTCGAAGGCTCTGATCCTGCGGTAAACCGTTCGAAGGGTTACAAGACGATCTTCGTTAACTATCCAATGATCGGCAATTGATCTGGTACTGGAGAATCGGTCTCGTGTTGCCATAAATCGAAGATGGTGGTCCTGCAACTCATTTGTTCTTCTTCGCCCCCCGGTTCCTCTTCTGGGACGTTCCTGACCCTCCCTAGTCCATGCCTGATAGCAGCGCATGAAGGTGGATTGGTTCCGGTTAAGGCAATTTGCAATTTCTCTGAACGAAAAACCTCCTTCGCGCTAACCAACAATACAACCTCTGTCGAATTCGCTTAATTGGCGGTAATTTCCACGTTGGCGCACTCTAGGCATAATCACACCCTCAAAACAAACGATCAAAAGAAAAGACAATGAAGAACTGAACAAAATCTCGCAAAATATACACCTGGTAAAATTGTCAGAAAAATCTGAAAGAACTGTCAGATAAGCCATTATCACTTGATCCATAAGAATGAAATTTTTAGTCAATTGCTACCTTTTAGTAGTTAAACGATTCTGCCAAAAATTCCTACCCCTTCTTGGTGTTGCGATTTCCATGTCGCTGAGTATATTTCTGCAAATAACAGTGTATATATCTGACGGTTGACTTCCACATAGATTTTATGCTTTCTTTAGATTCATGAAAGCGACCGACTACAATAAGCAAATCTATACATGCTTTTATTTCTACAGCGTCAACTTCTTTCCAAATCTTCATTTGTCGGTTATCCTGCAGTTTGCTATTGTAATCTTCTACTGATGAACGAGCTTTCTCGTTGGTGTACCGAACTACAATTTCTTTAATGTCACTTGAAATAAAAAGCGAAAATGCATCAGAACAGACTATACATTTATTATGCATTGAGGAAGACCTTCCTTTTCACGACGGATATTCACTTGCTTAGATTTTTTTTCCGATACATATGTCCATATTCTCCCATCTATTTTCTCATTATTAGCTCCAGCAACGAGTTCATCATCCGATTCTTCAGAATCGGAAACTTCACTTCCATATTCCCTGTCACAGATGCTCTCAACTTCTTTATTATTATCTACTTCGCTGCACACTTCAGGAGCGTCATCGTCACTATAATCACTTTCTTCTAAAAGCTTAGCAAGTTGCTCGTCAGTCAACAGAATTGTATTTGGATGCATTATGATCAAATGGTAACAGCAAACTGAAAGTAAATTTTGAATCCTGCTTTTATATAGACATACGACAGACATGTATATTCCTGCACATTCGCCAGACTTACCAATAAAATTCATGCTTGCAGCGACATGCGCGAACAGGAATGACAACAATACGTGAAGTACCGAAATAGGTTAAAATTGACCCTTCACTAAAATTTCAGGTTTCCTTTTTAAATTTTTGTTTACGGCATACGGTGACAGAGAGCATAGGAATAGCATATCTAGAAACACAAAGATGTAATAGCATCTGATAAAAAATCAAACAAAAAAATTCGAAACCTGGATCATTTTTGACCTGGTTTTGGGGTTGCTAGGGTTAATAACTTATAACTATTTACGTTTGTTTATTTTCCTTTTGTATGTATTATGGTAGAAATACTGAAGTAATGAGGAAGACCAACAAGGTAGGTTCAACTTATATAAGCTGTTGGTTTGCGGCCGGTCGGTCAAAGGCGCCTACTTATTTTGACTTCCTGTATATTGTGATAATAAGACTTCCTTGGTTACTGGTTTTCCTCGAACCTTCCCTCTTCCACGTATTAGCCGAATACACAATAGCATCCGCCGAAAACCATAGTTTGGCCCGTAATAAGACAGTATGGCACAGTGTGGGAAAGTTGAAATGATCTATTTTTCCAGCTTGAAACTAGAAATTCGATACAATATTAATATCGTGTATTATATTAAATTTTAACTCACACAATATGAACATATTGAAATCTACTAACTAACCTATTTGTTAAACGAGAAATTGAAAATATTAATAATAAAATCCTTGGTGGCAAAGCCATTAGGTACCAATATTGTTTCTGTAACTTTTGAAATAAAACTTTTCACGGAATAGAGTTATTCTACCTTAAAGTAAGCACAATTTTAAAATGAAGTTCCTTAGATAAATAACTGCACTAGAAGTGTATCGAAGCATTTTTAATTGCCTGGAGAAACGAATCAGCGAATTTCTACAGCTAATATAATGGATACCTGCCCACACTTTTTGCTGCTCTGGTATTTCTATGACTTCGAATCTCAAATCTAAAATTTATATCTTTAGCGAAAGCATGCAGTTGAAAACCAGCTCCAATAAAAACAGTTTTCGTGTTATATATTTTTATCAGGAAATATAACGCAGAAGTTAAAACTTT
Organism: Limonius californicus; assembly: GCA_014611495.1. Classification (NCBI taxonomy): domain Eukaryota; kingdom Metazoa; phylum Arthropoda; class Insecta; order Coleoptera; family Elateridae; genus Limonius; species Limonius californicus. Next base: position 30,345 of record JABXWE010102878.1, on the reverse strand, counting down.
GCTGCAGATCTGAGGATATTTGTTTTGGGATCAGTAATCCCAGCATATATCACCACATAGTGCATCCGAGATGAAAAATGGGGCTTTTTGGATTCTCCTTGCAGTATCGGAAACGCGTACTTTAAAATCTCTCTTTTTACATTCTGAAACACACAAGATTGTTCCATACGTTATACCCACGAGAAAATAATTCTACATTTTACATTTTGTATGTAGATAGCTTTTGCGCTAATACGTTTACACTGTTTTTTCTTAACATTCGCTTCTGTATATAATTGAAATTTGGATACTCTACTTTCCTGTAAGTCTGGTTAGAGGCGCTGGATAATAGCGATAAAATTATGGTTTCCGCTGGCAGTTTTCCAGGCATCAGTTTTAGGTTTTCGTAGAAGAAGTGTATTTTATTTACTTATTATGGTAGATTACTGCTTTCTGGTTTGGACATCAAAGAATTCCTACAAACATATCTTAATTAAGTTTAAGTCAAAAATTTCGAATACTGACAACACACAAGAAACAAAGATAAACAAACTGTCTTCTGTACGAATGTTAAAGCCACTGCTTTAATTTTAAAAGCAACACCTCTTTGAAATCCCATAACATTTAATAACATATAAAACGAGAACTTTATTACGAACTAATTTCGGATTCTACCGTTTAGAAACTAGAGGTTACGTTTCTAAGTTGAAGGTTTGAATTTTCAAGTCGAAATTTGGTTTTTGTTACGGGCCAAACGAGCTTTTCCGTCGACTCGTAACCGGATAGGTGGAAAAAGGCCTACAGCTTAGCTTAGATGAGTAGGGGGAGTTCGTGAAAATCGCTTACGGGAGGAAATCTTCCTAGTTGTGTAAAGGGTAAGTCAAAATTACTGGGCGCCAGCTTCCAAATCCAGCCGATTGTAGGTCCTCGTGGAAAGCCGAGAGGCCAGCAGCTTACGGGAATCGAACTCACCTTTATTGTGCCTCCTCCTATATATATGAAGCTGGCAAAATTCGTACATAAACAAATACAAAAGACACAATAATAAGAGGCAATAAATTTTTAACACACATATAATTAGACTGTTAAAAATGACACAGTACCAAAAAAATGACAACAACTGATAACTTTATGATTCTGGATTACATATCTTTACAAATAGAACGTTCAAAAAAAAACTCGCCGCCGCTGGTGCAACAATATTTTTTTTTCATACAGCCACGTGCCCAGGGACGCCGAAGTTCACAATAATGAAACAGGATACAATTTTGTTAGCTTTACAATTAACAGCAAACACCACAAACGGCGATTGAAGGTCGTTTTTCTAGTTACATAAAATCAAAATGGTTCAATGGCGCTGAAGTTTGCAAGTTAACGCAAACAAAAAAAGGTTTCTTTCTCACAACACAAAAACTGGATCTTTACATTGAATTTTCGGAGACTGAAGTGAAAAGACAGACAGACCGGCAGGCACAATTTGGTTCACAAGATGATGATAAAAATCCACGGGTACGCCCCTGCAGACTGGGTTGAATGGAGTCAACACCAAGGACCCGGAACTTTGATAAGCTGTAAAAAAAGCCTTCAACAGTTAGTTTTGATTCACTGTGAAGTTCTTTTTTTTTGAAGTGTTTCTTTTAAAAACACTTTAGTTGAGTTGATCAGCTCCTAGCCCAGACTGGGGTCAAGGAATTAAGACGTTGTGGTCATGTCACTGATAACTGAAGGGTTCTATGCTGAGGGCAGCCTCACCCCCAGAGATTTTAGGCCTTGGTCATAGAACGTGTTTGAGTAAGAACGAGTTTGGTTCTTAACTGTCTTTATTAAAAAGATTCTTCGTTTATATACAATAATTAAAGCTAAATACAGCATTATACTATCCTATTTTAAAGTGCAATTTACTCAACTGCTGACGCTGAGTTGCATTTTCATTAAATTACTATATTATGTTGTGTAACCTGAGCTATGCAATAATAATTATTAAGCTGAAATGTAAACCTACAATGTCATAATCAGGTCACTAGAATTACAAAATACAATTAAAATATTTAAAAAAATTCATGTTTAATTTGAGATTAAACAAAGCTCTTCGTACCGACTGTAGCAGCAAAGGGACGGGAGCTGGGCTCGAAACTTAATCCGCCAAAGGCGATCGGCTAATTCACAAAGAATTGCCTTTACCGGGATAGAATCCAGTGTGTTTTCTTTAAATCCGACAGTAGTCGATGGTCTGTTTGTACCCCTTGGCAAAACAGCGAACGAAACTCACACATAACTGACACCCCTCGAAAAAACCCAAAAACCGCCCCTGCAGCACTTAACTTAAATACGGCCCCCCGATAGATGGAATTTTCGGAGACCCGGAGCCATTGAAGATTGAAAACTGACCATTAATTTCCTAACGGCCCTCGTGGATGGACGCGTGCGACCGGAGCCATCAGAGATGTTAAGCTGACTGAATAATTAACACGGCATGAAGCTGCATTTCCCACCACAAAAGAAATTGCACCACATTGCGAAATTTCATGAAAGGTTCTAGAATCATTCGGCACGTAAATTCTCAGAAGCGTTCAGGGCCAGGCGCGAGAAAAACAATATTCGGCAATTTAAGCCTACAAAAGGGAACTGTCAACATAGCTCAATCTTTAAAAACAAAATAGCGAAACGGTAACCCAAAATAAAACTGCAATTAAAATAACGTTTTCAATTCTTACAAAGCGGCAATCAAATTAAGAAATTAATTCACATAAAGCGGCAATTTTTAAAAGAACATAACAGTTTATGCTCACAAGTTAATTGTAAAATTTTCTCAATACATTCTATATTTCTCCTTTAAATTGGAAAATTGGCTCAAAACTATACGATTTAAATCGCAATTTTCATGTTGGAACAGAATTTACCGCTATGGAGTACATTATACTTCAGCTTTAAACCTAAAATGTTCAGCTTAAATACAAAATTTATGCTCCAGTTAATACAGAAATTTGTTATATTTTTAACTTAATTGGCATTTCAAATTATAATCCAAATTCTATGAGCAAAGAAACTGCTCGGATTTCAAGCTCGAAATTTACTACTTGTATCTAACCGAAATTCGAAATTTCTAGCTTAAAACTAGATTCCAAGTTTAAAATTCTAGATAAGAAATTCAATTCGAAAAGAAAATTTCAAATTTTGCAAATTTTAAGTTTGTATTTTAAACTTGAAATTGTAAATTTAATTTCGAAAATTTGATAAACTCAAAATTATGTGGTTCTGACATTACAGAATTTTGTGATATCGAAGAATTAGTGTTTTGAGACTGAAATTAGTAGATTGAAGTCGAAATTCCGACTTTAAAGTAGTGAATTAAATTCGCAAGGTAACAGCGGAATTTGATAACAGCAGAATTTTTTAACTGTCGGGTAAAAACTTATAATTGTAATATTACTTTAGATTTAAGTGGATGACATGAAATTAAAATTGAGATTTTAACATCAAACGCAATATTTACTGATCGGATAAACTTAGTACTGATATAAAAACCCACAATTTTGACATTAAAGTTACAATTTCGAAATTAAAGTTGAAATTTTCTAATTAAATTTTAAGCTTAAAATTGCATTGTAAGTGTAAAATTCTAAATAGGGATTTGAATTCGAGTGATAATTCATAGTTTTTTAAAACCATATTTTAAACTTCAAGTTGCAACTTTAATTTAGAAAACTTGATATTAAACTCAAAATTGCATGGTTAATAAAATAATATATGTTCGATTTTACAACTCAAATTGTAAGACTGAAATTTCTAGATAGAGTCGAAATTCCTACTTAAAAACTAAGGTTTTAACATCAAAATTGATATTCACCAATCAGAGAAACTTACTTTCAGCTTAAAACTCGGTAATTTTGAGGGTGAAGTTATAATTTCGAAATTAAGGTAGAAAATGTCAAGCTCAAAATTGCATTATTAGTAAGTGTAAACTTATAGATGAGAATTTAAATTCAAATGCGAATTTCATAACTTTGTTATATTTTAAATTTATAATTTAAACTCCAAATGCAGCTTTAATTTCGAAAATTTGATATTAAACTCCAAATTATATGGTTAATAAAATAATATATTTGACATTACATTGAAGAATTAGTGTTCGGTTTTAACACTCAAATTTTGAGACTGAAGTTTCTAGATAGAGCCGAAATTCCTACTTAAAAGTTGCAATTTCAATTCTAAAAATGCTTCAAAAATTTCTAAACGTTGAGTTTAACTCATGATTTTAATATTAATTTTATAATGTGAGTGGAAGTCATGAAATCAAAATTAAGGTTTTAACATCAAACTCGATATTTACTGATCGGCGAAACTTACTTTCGACTTAAAAATCTATAATTTTGAGAGTAAAGTTAAAATTTCGAAATTAAAGTCAAAAATTTCAAGCTCAAAACTGCATTGTTAGTAAGTATAAATTTATAGAGAGGATTTAAATTCGAATGCGAATTTCAAAGCTTAGCTATATTTTAAATTTGTAATTTAAACTCCAACTTGCAGCTTTAATTTCGAAAATTTGATATTAAACTCCAAATTATATGGTTAATAAAATAATATATTTGACATTACATTGAAGAATTACTGTTCGGTTTTAACACTCAAATTGTGAGACTGAAATTTCTAGATAGAGTCGAAATTCCTACTTAAAAGTTGCAATTTCAATATTAAAAATGCGTAAAAAATTTCTAAACGTCGAGTTTAACTCATGATTTTAATATTAATTTTATAATGTGAGTGGAAGTGATGAAATAAAAACTAAGGTTTTAACATCAAACTCGATATTTACTTTCGGCTTAAAAATCTATAATTTTGAGAGTACAGTTAAAATTTGGAAATTAGAGTCGAAAATTTCAAGCTCAAAACTGCATTGTTAGTAAGTATAAATTTATAGAGAGGATTTAAATTCGAATGCGAATTTCAAAGCTTAGCTATATTTTAAATTTGTAATTTAAACTCCAACTTGCAGCTTTAATTTCGAAAATTTGATATTAAACTCCAAATTATATGGTTAATAAAATAATATATTTGACATTACATTGAAGAATTACTGTTCGGTTTTAACACTCAAATTTTGAGACTGAAATAGGTAGAGTCGAAATTCCTACTTAAAAGTTGCAATTTCAATTCTAAAAATGCGTCAAAAATTTTTAAACGTCGAGTTTAACTCATGATTTTAATATTAATTTTATAATGTGAGTGGAAGTCATGAAATCCAAATTAAGGTTTTAACATCAAGCTCGATATTTACTGATCGGCGAAACTTACTTTCGGCTTAAAAATCTACAATTTTGAGAGTAAAGTTAAAATTTCGATATTAAAGTCGAAAATTTCAAGCTCAAAACTGCATTGCAAGTAAGTGTAAATTTATAGATAAGAACCCAAATTAAAAATTCTAATTTTAAGGCTTAGCTATTTTTAAAATTTCTAATTTAAACTAGAAGCTGCAACTTTAATTTAGAAAATTTGACACTAAACTCGAAATTAAGTTGTTAGTAAGGTGATACTTCTGACATTAAGGAATACTGACATTGAAAAATTAGCTTTCGGTTTCAAAACTCAACTTTTGAGAATAAAATTTATAGATTAAAATAGAAATTCTTACCCTAAAGTTCCAATTTAAATTCGAAAGTTACGACAAAATTTTGGTAACGGTAGGATTTTCTAGAAGTCGGGTTTAAACTCATAATTCTAATATTAATTTTCTAGTTTGAGTGGAAGTCACCAAATGAAAACTGAGGTTTTAACATCAAACTTGATATCTACCGATCAGAGAAACTTCAAGACCTGTAATTTTGAGATTAAAGTTACAATTTCTAAATTAAAGATGAAAATTGTGGAATATAGTTACAACTTTCTATGAGTGAAAAGATGGTTAAATTCAGATTTCAAATTCAGAAGTATAAATTTAATTTGAAATTCTCATCCTGAACATTAATTGAAAACGAAAATTTGCATCAAAGAGAACTACTTTTCGACTTACATTTTGAAATTTTTGATTTAATTTCATTCCTTCTTAAATTTAAACATTATTCCTTGAAGTAACAATTGTGGGGAGATTAAATTCGAAAATTTAGCTCACGATTACGATATCGAAAAAAACCCTTAAGGTTCTGTTAAAAAACAAAATTTCAAATTGCTGTTATAATTTTTGTTTTCAAGCTGAAAGCTTGAATTAAAAATTAAAGTTTTGAGACTGCGTCCGAGTTTTCGCCTTATAATCGAAAATTACCACTTCAACTTACAACCATAATTTTCAGATTAACTGTGAAATTTGGAGATAGAGCCAAGTGACAATTTGAAATAAAGCAACTTTCATAAATTTCTATTTTAAATTCAAATTGTGATTTTTGAATTTCTATTTTAAATGCTAAATCGTTGAAGTTTTAAAATGATATCACATGAAATTACGATTAAACTTGACACCTCCATTTAAAATGTAAACCATACACTAACAACTAAATCGAAGAGTTACATCGATCTATCTTATTTGGGTTGAACTCATTTTTTTTAGCTATAAAAGCTTGAGATGTTGGTGATATAAAGCAGGATGTTTTTCGAGACGTCTAATTTGATTTATGAAACAAATAAAATGGTGCTTTGCTTAGTTTTTAACCGGTGGTATCTTGTGTGAAATTATTCACGCATAAAATGAAAAGCCACCTCAACTTTCTCTATCTTAATAGCCTAGAGCTCCGTGAGTTCTTAAAACGACGCTAAGAAAGATTGGAACCGCCATTTAAATCGGACAGCGAGACTTAATTTAATTTTAGGATAAAGTAGCTGTTCTTTATCTTTATTCGCGATTGCATAAATAATTTTTCCATTTAAACTTTAAATACAAACTTTTGGAATTCTACTCGGCGCCGGCATAATCGCACTTTTTAAAGAATGGAATATTATTCATACAGCGGTCTTATTGAATATCAGCTTTTGCGTAATGGATAGAACTTTGAAATAAGAACTTCGGAAACAAGGCTTAGCTGCATTTACTACAGTATACTACTCTATTTTAATTATATTAATCTGTGGCTATTCGTTTCGCAACACAGAACAGACATATCTAAAGTTTTAGATATGCAGGCTGGCCACATTTTATTCTGTAATAAATATATCCTTAATGACGGAGCTGCTAAAAAACATTTTTTGCGCTCCCCACAACCCTTTAATTAAGTAGATTGTAGCTAGAAAACTAAAGAAGACAATAAAAACGTGTATCAAATACAACAACCTGTATTTTTGTTACGGGCCAATCCAGCTTTTCCGACAACCCGTAACCGGATAGGAGGAAAACGGCCTACAGCTTAGCTCAGAGGAGTAGGGGGAGTTCGTGAAAATCGCTTGCGGGAGGAAATCTTTAGTTGTGTACAGGGTAAGTCGAAATTTCTGGGCGCCACCTTCCAAATCCAGCTGATTGTAGGTCCTAGTGGAAGGTCGAAAAGCCAACAGCTTACGGGAATGGAACTCACCTTTATTGTGCCTCCTCCTATATATTTGAAGCTTGCAAAATTCGTACACAACAAGTATAAAAGACACAATAAGAGGCAGTAAATTTTTAACACACATATAATTAAATTGTTAAAAACGCCAGTACAAGAAAATGACAACAAGTGATAACGCTATAAGTTCGGATTACACATTTTTAATTTTTGAACGTCCAGAAAAAAAACTCGCCGCCACTGGTGCAAGAGGATTTATGTTTTTTCATACAGCTACGTACACCAGAGACGCTGAAGTTCGCAAGAATAAAACAGAATATAATTTGGTAGTTTTATAATTAATAACTAACACCATACATGGCGACTGAAGGTCGTCTTTCTATTTACATGAAGGTAAAATTTAAAGACTGCAAGTTAACGCGAGCAAAAAAAAGTTTCCTCTCTCACAACACCAAAAAACTAGATTTTTTCTTTACCTTGAGCGATTGTAGGAGCGGCCGGCACAATGTAAGGGCGATTTCCAGATGCAGGACCAAAAAAAAAAGGAAGCCAACGTTGCTTTCAAGAGGCTGTTAACGTTGAACGAAGACAGGACTCTTCGGACGATGGCAGCAGCAAAGGGACAGGCGCTGGGCTTCGAAAATTAATCCGTCAAAGGCGATCGGCAAATTTGCAATGATTTGCCTCTTGTTTGGGTTTGAAATCCCAGCGTACTTCTATAAGATCCGACAATTGTCGATGTGTTGTTTTCACCCCATGCTAGAACAACGAAACGAAAATTACACTAGGTATACCTGTCGAAAACCCAAGCCGACACTTACAGCACTCCTTCCCTGACGATGTAATTTGGGAAGACCGGAGCCATTAAAGGTGGAAGGCTGACTGACTGTAAAAACTCAACACGACCCTTCATTCCCCTAAAACAAATGCACCATATCATGAAACTTTTTGAAATGTTCTAGAATAAGCGACACGTGAATTCTCAGAAGTGTATTAAAGTCAAGCGCGAGAAAAACAACATTCGGCAATTTCGACACAAAAGGAACTGTCAACATAACTCAAACTTAGAAATACGCAACAAAATAGCGAAACGGTAACCCAAAATAGGACTGCAATTCAAATAACGTTTTAAATCCTATAGAGCAGCCATCAAACTAAGAAATTAATTCATATAGAGCGGCAAATTTTAAAAGAACATAACAGTTTTCCTAGGAAGTTAGAAGCATATCTTCTTCTTTCCGTTTTTTAACCTCTACCTGGGTCTTCCGGAGTTCAATATTTCTTTCCACTTTTTTTTGTTCATCCAAGCTCCTTGTTGGATTTCCCACTTTTGTTTAAAGTTTTCTACTTCCTCGTTCCAACCCCTTCTTGGCCGTCCTCTCCTTCTTCCCTCTCTTGGTTGCCATTCCATTGCTTTCTTCGGAAGTCTGTTGTTGGCCATTCTTTGGACATGCCCGTACCACGACAGTTGTCTTTTTTCAATTTCTTCGACGATGTCCCTTCCTGCATCCGTTATTTCGTGTATTCTTGTATTTCTGACTTCTTCTTTGGAATATTCTTGCGGATCTTCTCCAATAGTCCATTTTCGTAATTTTTAGTTGGTTTTTATGTTGTTCTGAGAGTTGCCAAATTTCTGATCCATACAATGTCACGCTTTGGACCATAGTTGCATATATTTGTTTTTATTCTTTTTACGAATACCTGCATCCCAAAGTATGCCGTTTAATGCTCCTATTACTATCCGACCTTGCTTTATTCTTTCTTTCACTTCCGTGTTATATAGCCCTTGTTTTCCTACCGTTGCCTCCAAGTACTTGTACTCTTCACATGCCGGTATAATTTCGCCTATTCCGAAGGTTAAAGCGTCTTGTTCATATCCTATACTTAAATATGCTGATTTATCTACATTGATTTTAAGCCCCATTAATCATATTCTTCTATAGCTTTTCTTGTCATATATTCAATATCCTCTATTTCTTGCGCCATAATAATCTGATCATCGGCAAATTGTAACATGTATAGTGTAGTCTCCTCGTCCAGTGGCATTCCCATTCCCATGCATTTCCTTTTCCATAAATTAAGAGCTTTTTCTATGTATATCTTAAATAACGTCGGCGAAATGCCGCAACCCTGCCTTAACCCTTTCGTAATTTTAAATTCTATTATCAGGTCTGCTCCTACCTTCATTCTCGCTGTTTGATTATCATACAGGTTTTTCACAGCCCTGACTAACGTAGTGTTGATGCTGCTGTTATCCAATACATTCCACAGTTTCATTAGAGGTACGTCATCGCAAGCTTTTGATATGTCGAGAAATACCAGATGTAGCTCTCTGCCAGTTACCAGTTTTTTCTACACTACTTGCGTTGGACAAAACAGGTTATCAAGACATGTTCCACCTGCCCTTAATCTGCTTTGTTCTTCCGATTCTTCAGTTTGATATTGTTGTTCAATTAAGTCTCGGACAATTCGTCCATGTATTTTGCTAAATGTACCTGTTACTGCTATTCCTCGATAGTTGTCACAGGTGGCTCTTGGAATATGGGTCTTGTCTCTGTAAGTAGTTTTTGATAGTATTGCTTCCATTCTTCGGCAGGAATATTTTGTATTCTTGTTTTTCCTCGATGTGGCGATTTACATTCCTTATAAATTTCCATATCTCTGTCGTTCTCCTTTCTCCTACGTACATTTCTACTTCTTTACATTTTTTTTCCCTTGTTTGTTGTTTCGTAGTTTCTATTAACTGTCTTACTCTGGTTTGTTGGATCTTATAGGCATTTCTGTTCTACTTTGGTGTTTTATGAATAATTCGTGTTTGTAACATATTTCTTCTATTTAGTCCTCGTTTATACAATATTTTTTTGGCTTTTCTCTAACATATTCTCCTAAGGCTTCTTTTGCGGCTTGTTGTATGCCTGCTCTTAGATGTTCATACAACTATGTGTTTGATACTTCTAGGTTTTCGTTAAGGTTTTGGTCTAATCTATTTTGATACAGATATTGAACGCTAATTTGTTGTAGGCTCTATAAGTTGTATCTGGCTTGTTCTACTTTTTCATCCTTCTGCACTACAGCTGCTTACAGTTTACCGCTATACTACAGAGTGATCTTTTTTTCTCGCTTGTCCTTCTTATAATTGGCAGTATTCTTGTAATGACTGCGATTACACGCGTTGCCTTAATTGTTACGATTTCAATGTGCTCACCAAGAACTATGTGCTTGGTAGTCATCGCCCCCAGGTACTTCACACTGTTTTTAGATATATTATTACACTGTCCACTTTGAAGTGCAGAGGCTCCTCCGTCTTTCTTTCTGCAGCCATTAAGGCTTCAATTTTTTTTACGGCGTTATCTAAAATGTTACTTTTCTCATCCACTCACTTCTCTTTCGGATGGTTAAGTCTACAGTGTTCATTAACTGCATGGTTGTTTTCTCCACAATAACGACCATCAGGTTGTCTGCATACACCACTGTTTTTACTTCCTCTGGCAGTTCCATTCTTGATACACCTTGGTATAGAAACGGTCCCAGCACCGAGCCCTGGGGAACCTCGCTGGTCACATCCATCATTTCACCGTTGACTTATATGGCGTTTAATTATCCTGACCAGTTAAGGCGATATTTTCCGCCTTCCAAGCCCCAGCTCCTCTATGATCTTCTCACAGTTTCGTGTTTTGGTATTTCCCTGCTTGATATGTTTGCTACTTTCTGTACTGCCGGTATTGTCGATTTACCTTTCTGGAAACCGTACCATTCATGCGAGAAGTCTTCCTTTTATTCCAGCCCTACTTGTAATCTCTGAGTAATTAATTGTTGAAATATTTTCCCGGTGGTGTCTAGAAAACACAAGGGTCTACACGCCGTTTTCACGTTTTCCGGTTGGTTACGTTTTTTTATTGAACACCGCCCGAGCTAATTTGCACCTCCTAGCAAACTAACCCTCTGCTTAACAAACTTAGATTCTTTATAAGAACACTTTGGTTATATTAAAGTATTAGTTGTTACTGCCTGTCTGGAGGATACACTTATACTACTCCATTGGACGATTTTTTGTTTCCGTGTCTCAAAAATGGAATATTTAGCAGATTAATTCAGGTAATCTAACAACTGGGTGAGAATTATTGAACAATACGATAATATTTCATTAAGCTGCAGAAGCACACACAATAAAGAGCCGCTGCAAAAGACCAGTATAGAATATCCATCGGCAGTACATTGTTACGTCTATGGCTATAACTGATAAGGAGCCCCTTGTCCTTATCGCCGGGATCACCAGAGAAACAACTGCCCTTATATAAAATGATTGGCTTTATTAATTACTACGTACTACAAGACTATGACAACTAATTCTAAACCATTATACTAAACTACTTACAATAATACAGATAGGTACAGCGCCATTGCTAGGTTTGTTATTGGGAACACTCTCTTCTATCAAACATCCACCGCCAACTGCCAACTCTTCGCTATCTACCATTTCACTATTTACTATTAGCTAATTCAATCTTAAGTGTCCTTTTATAAATCCCTTTTTGCACCCATAAGCAATGACCTGGTTATTAGTCAGTTTCCCTTATCAAGCGTATTACTTATTCCACATTGCCTAATTTAATATTCTCATGTACTTTGAATTTGCTGAGTAAAATGACGTCACTACTTGCAACATAAATGTGTATGCAAGTAATTGAAATCACATTATAACAACTATGAAGCAATAATAATTTAATTTAGAATTTTGTATATTGCGTTCGTAACAATATGACCATTCCTAAGAAGCTTTACTTGGAGATTAAATATAGTTAGTGAGTAATGTTGTCGCAATTTACAAGCACACAAAATTTAAAAATATAACCGTATGGGCCCTTGCAATAGGACGCGGTAAACTGGTTATGGTTATCACACAGAGACACATAATAATGATTAGAGTTCTGAAACTGTAATGTGGTAAATAAAGTTAAATATACTGAAATACCCTTTTTAACGATATGCAGGTTGTTTATAGATTTCGAAGCATAATTTGTTTAAATAGAGGAAATCAATCAGTTGGAATACGCTACAGGGATGGCATCACGAGTTCTTGTAAGTCATAGAAGATTATTTATTAAACGATCGCTTAAAAACTCCGCCAAATAATTCAACATGTGTCTAGCTCTCTTTGATGTGGAACCATCTTGCTGAAAGTAACCAAGCTATAGTTTATTGTCATACTTAACTTTGAATACGGTTTCACTACTCGCATTTGTCTACTACGCTGTTCACCATCTAATTGTGAAACTATGTTGATGACGTGTTGCCTGTAAATAACATCAATAAAAAGTAGATTTCCATTTCGTAATGTTAGGGTTTGTAGGGAGTAAATAAAAAAAATAATGGAGATACAGCCTTGGACGTGCTGATAAACCAGACACTATACCATTAAATGAATTTTTATGTATAGACAGCGACAGGATTATAATTAAACATTATCCCCGGTAATATGAGATCTTGGAACCTTTCCAATTTAGAAGAAATCAAGTAATAAAATATGAATGTTGTGACGCGCTGAATGTTCATAATACATTATAACAAACAGAAGTATTAAATCGAAAAAAATATACACAGAAGCGTAGAATCATTATCGTAATTAAAATAGCACTTCAAACATTATCACTCCTCCTAACAGAATCGGATATTTGATCAACAATTTTACTGCCAACATTTGCGTTTGATGTTCTATTAATGCGCATAAATTGGGATTGTTCCTATTGATGAGCAAATTGATATCGTAACGCTTTTATATCCACTTACTATTATTGCACCAATATTGGAAATACCATGAGTAACAACTTTGTTTCATCTTTTCTTATTGATGAAAAATCAGGCGCGCCTTAAATACACAACTTTGAGGTTCTGCTCCATTGAAAAGAAGTTTGCCTCAATTACATAATTTTAATTATATTAGGTATTGTACGAGGAGTGTTCAATTTTAGACACAATTTTACTTATAAAAATGGTATCAAGTACAACGATGAAAACTGTATTACTACTTTTCGATGTAGTCCCGCTGCTTTGTGATACACATGCTTCACCGATCTAGGATTTTTCTAATACCTTCCTGGAAAAAGCCTTTGTGTTGTTTCTTGACCAGCTGCGATAACGTCGTTACTGTCGCAGCTAAAAATCCTTCTAGTGGACTAAACATATAAAAATCGAGGGAGCAAGATCGGGCTGTATGCCGCATGCTGAGGAAGGTCCACTGAATTGTTTATGATTTCATGAGAGCAAGCATCATCTTGGAGAAAGCAAATAAAACTTTGTCTTCTCTTCCGCTTGTTTCTGATCGCCTGCTTAAATTTATCGGGCAAGTGCCGAATAATAATCTATATTAATGGTACAACGTTCTCTAAGTAAATCAACAAAGAACACCTCTCAAAAATCCTAAATACGTTTTGCTATCACGTTAGCAGCTGACAGCATAGTTTTCATCTTTTTTGGCTTTGTATATAATTTATATAATATATAATTTATCAAGGTTTCAGCAGTTGACACAACTGAATAAAAAAATCTGTCTCCTTCTATCTTAAATCGTTGCAGTAATGAAGAAGCGATTTGCAAACGATTCAATTTATATTCTTTGGTCGACTAGTCCATAATCCACATTAGCATTACCTCCGAGAAAGTAAACAGAACTTTGTCTTGTCTTCCGTTTGTCGCTGATCGCATGCTTAACCTTATTGCGCAAATGTGTCGAATAGTAGTTTGCATTAATTGTACGATGTTGTGAAATCAACAAAGAACAGCTCTCCAAATTCCCAAAAATGTTGTTCCATGTTACCAGCTGACGACATAGTTTTTGCTTTTTTTTGGCTCTGGAAATATGTATATAATATATCTAATTTTATCAGTATTCCCAACTGAATCTAAAAATTCGTTTCCATCTCTCCTATATAACAGTAGATGAAACGATTTGCAAACGACTCAATTTGTGTTCTTCGCTCAAGCCTGGAATTCACCTAACACTTACCTTACTAAACACTAGCTTGCTTTTCTTGTTATTACATTTGAAATATTACTTCATATTTGGTGTTCAAAAATGCAAATCTTTTATAATAGAAAGTAGATTTATTGTTCGCATTTTATTCAGGTTTAACTTAAATTTTAGGAGCCTATATATGTTATGAACACAACGATGCGGCAGCAAGATATAACATTAAATATTCAAAATGGAACCAGTTGTCTTGTCTTGTAAACAGATGTAGCGAATTCAAATCCTGCTTGGAAAAAAGATCGTTCTAATGTTATTTGTTTATTTAATTTTCACATTAACTTCGCCAAGAAATAGTAATATGGATAAATTAATTGGTAGTTCATTAATACAACATTACACAGTAGCGCTGAAGCTACAAGGTGGATATTACTGTACCTTTGCATTACTTACAGTACTAGATTTAAAGTAAACTGTTCATGTTATGTTTGTATTACTGTTTGGTAGTAGAATTTATGTGGATACAAAATAAATAATGAAATAAAGTTTTATCATGTATTACAACTAAGATTGGGAACCTAACCTCTTATCTACCGCCCCACTAAAACCCTACAAATCTATATTTTTAATCTGCTGAACAAAACGTACTGAATTTAAGAATAATTTTAGTTCTTTAGTTAATTTTAAAGACAAAGGTTAGTTTTTTTAACTAAACATTGTATATTCTCTGAGCCAAACTATGTTTTTCACGCCCCACTACTGTGTACCGCCTTGTCTACTACGTGCTTCTCCTTAGCTCTGAGGTAGAAATACGGAGAACGTACAGGTTAACTCCGAATCCGAACGACATACATCTCACATTAACATTAAGATACCTCTGTTGCCAACCGGATTCGGGAATTGTATGTGGTGGATTTTAGTAAAAGATTTTTATTAACTGCCTTGGTAATGTTGGGTAAACCTAAGCCATATTCCAAACGCATGACTAATGAGAAATACATGACTCATTATAGGTTTTGAGATGCTAATTTCCAGCTCTCCTGCCATCGTTTGGGAGGTCTTCCTACGTTCCATTTTGAATTGGGTTTCTCTGACTTTGCGCATCTTGCCAATCTGTCTTTTCCCATTCTATCGACATGATCTCTCCAATTTCTTCTTCTCGTTCGTATCCATCCCACGACGTCTTGAATTTCACATCTTTGTCGGATGGCTTTATTTGTTATTCTATCGTAGAGAGTGTGACCTGATATAGTTCTGAGCGTTTTCATTTCGGCTGTTCTCATTATTTGTTTGGTTTTTGATGTTTCAGCTCTTGTTTCGGCGCTATACGTCAGAATTGGCCTTACACATGTCTTACATATACGTACTTTGCTTTGCGTAGTTATATGTTTTTTGCGCCATATTATGTCATGGAGATAGCCACTAATAGCTGCGGCTTTATTTGCTTGATTTCTTACTTCGTTTTTGATGTTTCTGCTGCTTGATATTTTTGCGCCCAAATATTTCAAGTGCATCACTTGTGTGATTGTTTTATTGCCAATGGCTAGTTTACACCGAATTGGGTCCTTGGCAATTACCGTAGACTATGTTTTCTCAGTTGATATCGTCATGTTGAACTAGTGTACGGTTGTTTGAAATTTATAAAGTAGGCGTTGTAAGACGTCCTCATTTTCCGCTATTATCACCGCATCATCGGCGTAATACAATATCTTAACCTTACTGTTCCCCATTTTGAACCCTCCTCTCAAATCGTTTACCTTCCATATAATCTTATTCATAATTATATTAAAAAGTGTAGGGTTAAACTATCTCCCTGCCGTATCCCTGTAGAGATAGACACTTCTTCTGTCAGCACGTTATTTGTTCGTATGCGTGTGTTACTGTTGGTGTTAAATTCCCTTATTACTTTTATAATTTTCTTGTCGATATTACTTTCTTCTGAAATTCTGATGACATCAGTAAGTCGGACACCGTCAAATGTTTGGGTTAGATCTATAAAACAAAGGAACAGCGGTTTGTCAAATTTTATCGATTTTTCTATTAACTGGTGCAGTAGAAATATTGTATCTACCGTGGATCTGTTTGGACGAAATCTATGTTGGTTTTCGCATATTTCAATCTGTTTCATTAAATTTTCTGATAAGATTTTTGTCATGACTTTTGAGATCGTACTTAGGAGGCATATTCCCCTGTAATTCTTTGGATCCTTTTTAGTTCCCTTTTTAGATATGGAAATGGTTATGCTTGTGCGTCATTGATTAGGTATTCTGCCCGACATGATAATTTGTTGGTAAAGGGTGGCTATTTCTTGTGTTAGAGCCTCCATATTTAATCGTTTCATTAGTAATTTGATCAGCTTTTCTATTTTTAAGTTTGGCTATGGCGGCTACTACGTCGTCCATTAAAATTTCAGGAATATTTTCTCCGTCGTTAGGTAAGTCTTCTTCATAGTTACTACTATTAACGTCGTTTGACCCTTCTTCCACGTTGATTCCTGTTCGTTCATACAGTTTCTTGAAGTAATCAGCCCATGTCTCTGGAGAAATTGCGGTTGTCTGTACGTATTCGTTAATAGTAATCCGTGTAATGAGTCCTGTTTCCGAAACTTATTGGTTCTTTGAGCGTTATAAGTTTTTACCATGGGTAGGGTGCTAGCCTGACCCATGAATCCTCCTCCTTTTACAAACTGGGCTTGGCACCGTCTACGGCAGAGCTTAAATTGAAATTACAAATTATAAAACTTAATTATGTAATCATCAATTTACAGAAAAATAAGAATGTTGACGACAACACCTTTCCGGTAGAAATTACAGTTTTCCGAATCTCCCTCATACAACTAAAATTGTATTTAAGAATTAAATGTAATCGAAACGGACACACATGTAATGCTGCGCTGCCGATAGTTCTAATTGCTCTGCAAATGCATGCGGAAGGTAACTCCAATCGCGTCGAAATATTTCCAGGGTTTCCTTTATTTTAATTGACGATAGACAATTTCGGCCATATCATATTCGCCTAAATAAATTCAAATGACTAAGAAATAAAAAAATAGGATTTGGATTTTCCATACTTACCAAAAGATGTAAAACTGGCGACAAGAACTCAAAATATTTGCAAAAAATCGGGATAGCTCCTTGAAATTCGTATTACTACTATAGATTTTTCAAATTCCACAATTGTGCCTTGAAAATTAAATTGGGGAAACTTACTTGCTTACGCAGCGGTGCTACAGCCCATATCGGGCCTTGGCCTCCCCTAGTTTCCTCTGCCATTTGTTCCTGTCTTCTGCCCATTTCTTCGAGTTGTTTAGTCGTAGGATTGTTTTGCAATTTTCTGACACTGTTACACTCCATCTTTTTCGTGGCCATCCTCTGCTTCGTCTTCCTCCATTTGTTCTTCCACCCTTTTGGCTATGGCATTTTCGTTCATGCGTCGCACACGAACTGCATATTTTAGCCTTCCTATACCTATGTATGTCATCATGTCAGCCTCCTTGAATTCTTGGTATAATTCATGGTTCCATCTTCTCCTCCATACCTCTCCTTTCATAGTTGGCCCATAAATCATTTTTAGCACTCTCTTTTCAAAATCGCCTAATCTTTCTTCGTTTCTCTGGGATATCGTTCAGGTTTCGCTCCCATATGTGACTATCGGTCTTATCAGCGTTTTATATATCATAGTTTTATTCTCTTATCTATGTGTCTATCTCTCAGTATTACGTTTCATGCGTAGTATGCCCGGTTAGCTTGAGTTATCCTGGCCATTATTTCTGTTGTCTTTTCCTTGTCGTTTGTCACATTTACTCCCAGATATTTAAAACTACTAACTACTTCCAGGTTGTAATCTTCGATTGTTAAGTTCTGTCTCATCCTTAGTTGGTTTTTGGTTAGCATCATACATTTCGTTTTGTCTTGATTGATTAACAATCCTATCTGTTTCCTCTGTTGATCTAGATCCATAAATACTTCTCCGGCGCTTAAAATCGATCTTCCTATTATAGTTATACCATCAGCATAGATGAGCACTTGTTTAGATTTATTATAGGTTATACCGTTGGATCGACATCTATGCTACGGAATACTTTTTCCAGGGCTAGGTTGAATAGTACTGGCGATAAACTGTCACTTTGACTCAGTCCTGTTGTTGTCTCAGCCAGTTCTGATATTTTATTTTGTATTTTAACTTGCATGTATGTATTATCCAGCGTTCATTTGATCATCTTTATTAATTTCCTTGGTATTTTGAACTCTTCCAGTATTGTGTATAATGTGTTTCTGCTTATGCTGTCATGTGCTTGCTGGAAATCTACAAAAATATGGTAAGTGTCTATATTGTATTCCCACGTTTTCTCCAATACTTGTTTTAGTATGAATATCTGGTCGAGTGTTGATCTTCCCCTTCTGAAAGCCGTCTGGTTTTGGCTTATTATGTTTTCGTAGAATGGTTCCAATCTCTCATATACTATTGTTGCCATGATCTTGTATGCTTGATAAATATTTCTGTGTAGAATTTCTCCTCCCCCTTTCAATATTTCAGCTGTGATTGTGTCTGGTCCAGGTGCCTTGTTATTCTTTAGTTTCTTAATTGCCTTTACTGTTTCTTCCATAGTTGGTTCCTCTACGTCCATTCCATCTTCCCTCTCCTCATCTTTCCCATCCTCTTGTGCCTGGAGGTCTCTTTCTACTTCTTCAGTTTGCTTATTCAGATGTTCAGTGCAATAATCTATCCACTTTTCTAATATGTCGCTCTCGCCGCAAATTAGGTTACCTTCCCTATCCTTAATTGCTGTGGTTCTAGGCTGATATCCTCTTTTAATCTTATTTATAGTCTGATAGCATTCTCTGACTTGTTACTTCTATGCAGCGCCTGTATATTGTCCAATATCTTCTTGTTGTATTCTCGTTTCTTTCTTCTGCAGAGTCTTGTTGCTTGTCTCCTCGTTTCTTTATAATCCTCTTCTCTTCCTCTTGCTGGCCTAGCCAAGAACCGATTCCGACTTTCCCTTTGTTTTTCTAATGCCTCCTTTTATTCGTTATCGAATCAGCAGTTTCTATTTTTCTTCTTTTTTTCCAATTACTTCTTCTATTTTTGCTAGTATGACTTCTTTGATTTTATTCCATTTCTCATCTACCGTCTCTTCCTCTTCTATTTCTATGTTTCCTAGTCCCTCGGCTATCGCTTCTTGGAATTTATGCGCTGTCTTCTCATCTTTCAGTTTATCGGACTCCCATCTGTGAACTCGTTCTTTACATGGTTTCTTTGCATTGAATAATCTCTCTCTGAGTTTTATCTTCACCAACTAATGATCAAAGTTATTCTGCGCCTCTGTGGCTTCTTATATCTAAGATGCTTGTGAAAAATCTTGTATTAATAAGTATTGGGAATACTTGCCAAGGAGTGGAAAATGATCGTAAGGGATGCCAAAAAGTTAGGGGAGGAGCAGTGAACAAAAGATTACAACACCATTGCAACTGTACAAAAGTTAGGAAAAGCAAAGAAGACCCAGCCGGGAGGTCAAGGCCCTTCATGGACCGTCGCACCACGGAGTAAGAGTAAGTAAGTAGTAATAATTGCCAAGCCGTAACACGACTTCTAAAATAATTCAAGAACACGTGCATTTTCTACGAAAACTCAAAAGTAATGAATAAGCCCCACGGATATATCAAAATCGCCATTTCCTGAACCAAAAATATACGAATGGATGACACGAAATTTAATGGCCAAGATCGAATTAATCAGAAGCATAGAGTATGCAATCCAAAATGTTATCTTACAAATTAAATATAAAACAACTAGGCGTAAGGAATCGCACGTTACAATACCTTGCAAATTTGTTGTATCAGAACAATATTATATTAATGACGGTAAACGACATCAATTATAAGCAAGTGAGTCTTAGCTTTCGTATAAACAAACAATGGAGTTTTTGGCAAAGCTGTTTTACAGAAGCCAGTCTGAAATTTAAATTAAATTACGCTACGTACGTACATATAAATTGACTTCGTTTAATTGTATGCTAAATTTTATTTAAATCTATGAACGTTTTCTCTAAATATTCAGAAAGAACTAGTTTTCTAGCCCCGTTTCAAATTCCACTACACCTTCTAAAATTTAAATTAAAAAGATATATAAGTACTCTAATTTTCGGTTTCTTCTCTGTCGGTGCTTCTCCTCGGCAACACAATAGAAACAAGGGGGACCTACAGTTTAAGGTCGAATCCGAATGGTAGGAATTCCAGAGAAGGTTTTTGGCATTTAGACCCAATTGCCAGTCGGATCGATAAATGTTATATGGTCGGTTGTAGCAGAAAATGTTTATTAATAGTCGTTGTAATTTTTAGGAATTGAACTCAAGCCGTAATCGACGTTTGGCCCAGAAACAGGGCCCTCTGCCAACTGAGCTATATAAAGTTTGCAAAAATAAGTTAATTAGCTATTGCTTAAGCATATACAATTTTTAAGATATGCCAAGTATTACGCACACTAATGGATTACTTATTTCTTGCGTCATAAGTGTAGAAACCTACTTAACTAAAGAAATAGTTTAAGAATAAATGACATTCGGTGTAAAAAAGGAGGAAACAATAGCTTGTAATTAGATAAGTTTGTTGAGGAAGCGATAATCCTATAGACTGTATCCCACAAAGAATGTAAATTTTCAACTGGAAATTTTATGTAGTTATAATGGCAAAGTAAAGGTCGTCGTCATACAACCCTGGATTTCTACAAAGGCAAATTAAATTAATATCATTAAAACAAACAGACAAAACAAACTAGCGTCAGTAAATTGCATTAACTTCTCGTTCTATTTACAAATTTTGCAACGAGTTGCTTTGAATTTTCCCTTAATTGCACTTACCAAGATAATCGATTTTTGCTGTCGGCTGCAAGTTTCATCACCACCAGCTCTTGCTTAATTAGAAAGAAAGATATAGAAAGCGATAATATGAGTTTTATGTATTGAGCAGCTCCACAATTGTTTTGTGAAATGTGCATTCGTCCCTGTCTCGGAAGCGAATGGTATTAAAAAGTTATCAATGACACAAACTTTAAAAAACCACCGAAGTGGAAGTTTTCGTTACACTGCTCTTTTTCGAAATAGATAAATAATAATTCTATAGGTGTCAAAGTATACAAAATCTTATTTTCGCATTTTACCTCAACACAAGTATGTTCAATATAGCCAAGCTCTTTTAAATCAAAGTAGAAATTGGTTTACACTAGGATTCAGATTTAAATTCAAATACGTTTATTCATTAACTTAAGATATTACATTTCATTTTATTAAAGCTAGTTATACAATTGATGGGCGGACCGTTGTAGGCTTTTGGTTTCTTCAATCCTGAGTCTTCTCTTCTTCTTCTGGGTCGATGTTATCCGGGTGGATTGCTGTTGAGTGGTTGGCTGGCTGGTGCTGATTCTTGATTCCTGGTTCCTGGTATGGTGGGTTCCGTTTCCGTTGCTTCTGGTTCCGGTGTTGCGAGTTATATGAAATTGGAAGACAGAATTAGTAGAGTGTGTGCTCACCTCATTGTTAGTAGATTTTCCTAGACCAACCAACCAACCATGAGGTTGTCTGACTGATCTTGGTACAAATATAGAAGGAGAGCAGTTGCGGGTTGTTTGAGTTTCCTTCGGGGTTTTCTGGGGATGAATATGACTAGGACGAAATTGTGATGTAGGGGTTTGTGAGAAATTTTGGGAGTTTCTGTGGCGGTAGAAATGCCGTAGAGGAGAATTGCAGACATGTATTTCTGTTGGAGTTCTAGAAGACAGTCGCTGATTGGAGTGGTTGGAGTGTCGATGTGGATTTGGTTAATGGGATGTTCTCGATGTAGGCGAAAAATGCGACGAAGGATTTGCCTTTCGCATGCTGCTATTTGATGGAGAAGATGGGGTTTGCTACTGGCTTATAGAGAGGTTCGGTAGTGGATCATGGGGCATATGAAAGTGTTGTACGTGTGTAGGAGGGTTCGGGAGTCGCAACCTTCTGAACAGCCTTGGATGATTTGAAGAAGGTTGGAACGGTTGCGCATTTTTCTCAGGTTTCCTCGGATATCGAAGTTCAGGGCACATGTGTGTTGAAAAGTCATACCAGGTATCGGGCTAGCTTGGACAGTGGCATTCGTTGATTATGAATACAAATGTCGATATCCGAGGGAGTTAATCTGGGGTTTCGGGTGGAGTTTGGATGGCAAAATAGGATTTTTCGGCGTTGAGCTTTATTCTCGACCGGTGGATGCTGTTAAGGGCAATTTGGATTTAACGGGATGCAGAAACGAATGTTTTTGGGTAGTGCAGATGGCGGTGTCATCCGCGAAAAGTCTCATTTTAGTTTTGGTCGGATTTGTGATAGGAAAATCGTGCGAGTAAGCAGAGTATAATAAAGGGAAAGTACGAAACCCTAGGGAACGCCTGAAAGAAGGTTGATGGGATGGGAATATGAGCTGTGAATTTTGACTCTGCAGGAGCGGTTGAAAAGATTATTAATTTGGTGAAGTGGAGACTTAAGTTGAGAAAAATGAGTTTTTGGATGAGACCATCATGCCAAACCCTATTAAACCCGCGCTCAATATCCAGGAAGACAGCAGGCGTTCATCTGTTCACGGTAGCACTTCTGGTGGAGTCTGTATGGAGTTCGAAGTTGGGGTTTATTGTGGAGCAGTGGGGATGAAATCGAAATTCTTCTTGGGGGAGAACCTTGTTGGTTTTTAAAAAATTTCGGAGATGGGAGTCGATAATTCTCTCCAGAGTTTTGCCGAGAATGTTCAGCAGGGATATGGGGCGATACGATAAGGTGTTGTGGGCATCTTTGCCGGGTTTGTGGATCAAGATGGAAGTTGCTTCTTTCCAAGTAGTGAGAAAATACAGTATACGTAAATAGGAGTTGAAAATGGTGCTTATGGCTTCAATGGAAGGGTCAAGAAGTGTTTTTAGTAAAAGAGGCTTCGGTTGGTCTGGACCGGGAGCTTTAGAATTTTTGAGAGATTTTAGATATAATTTGATTTCTTCGAGATTAGTGGGTTGCATTAGAAATTCATCGTCGGAGGGGTGGTTGGGAGGAAACGGACAAATGCAAATGCAGCAGCTATATTTTTGCGAAACTTTTGAAACTATCAGTTTCTGTGACATTACCTGTGGTTTTAATGGTAAACTTTATAATATATGTTAGGTATATTTTACGCATTATGCAGTGTGATTAATAAAATTTCCGATATGGTTCAGTTGTTCGAATTCTTTTAGAATATATTTTCCTGAATATGAAAATACCGCAATATAGTGCCTTAAGGCAGCTTGTGTATAACCATTTATTGAATACCTGGATAAAATCCGAGTAGGGTTTGGAAACTACCAGCTAGAGAACAAATTATATGGTATTTATATAATTTGCTAGCTGGTAGTTTCCAAACCCTACTCGGATTTTATTCAGGTATTCAATAAATGGTTATACACAAGCTGCCTTAAGGCACTATATTGCGGTATTTTCATATTCAGGAAAATGTATTCTAAAAGAATTGAAAATATAAATCATACAATTTACATTAAGATTAAGTGGTCTACATGAGAAATAGATTAAAAGTAACATTTCATAAGAAATTGTTGTCATCAAACCACTCTAATTTGTCTTATGGAATAAGGACATTTCAAATGAAATAAGGAAATGCATGTTCGAATCGATGGTGAAGAGTTCTACCTCCTATGAAATAGAAGGATGGTCTCTATATTATACCAAAAGCAAAATTAACACAGCGATGATGTTATACTGGAGAATATACTGCAGAAATTATAAGGAAATCACAGAAGAACAAATAGTGCAAGTGGACAGATTGCTGACATACATAATAGACATTATACTCTTGAAATGGTATAGACACATGAGAAGTATGTATGTGGAGATGTTACTAAAAATGGTTTAAAACTATTCATCGAATTTACTTATTATCGAGATACTGAAAGATAAAAGATTCTAACAGTAAAACATGCAAAGTAAATGTTCAAAGCAGTCGCCGTGTTGTTGAATGTAGCATTCAAAACGTCTTAGAGGATAAATACTATTCTTGGTAGCTACCGCATATCTTCCATAGTGTGATTCCATAGTTGTTCTTGCTTTCCATGGATGGATGGAGTTTATCCAATCTCATAAAAAACACTATAAAGGAGTTAGATCTGACGATCGTGGTGGTTATTGAAAGGATATTATTCGACCAATCCATCGGTTACTTCTAATAGTCATAGCCACTTGATTAACACAGATGTGATACACACTCACTTATTCACTCTATGGTTAGAAAGCTCTTTGAAATATGTGCTACAAAAAGATATGCTTGTAAAATTCACATCTATTAAGTACAAGGCTTTTCGGGGACAATCTCAGTAAAGGATTAGTCGAGAAAAGAGTTCTAAACTTGCCCACAAATTTGTAGATGTGGGAAGAACAGTCATCACAGACTACTTCTACCCGTCAAATTTCCTGATCAAAAGTCTTCTTGATCCGAGCGTCTTCTTGGAAGTTTACGCAGAAGTAGAAGAGGACTACCACCAGCGGTTATGAAAACGAACTTGGAAGAAGGTGAAACTATAGGAAGAGAAAATTCAGATGGGATTGTAAAAGGAAATTGGAAAGACAAAAGAGGTGTGCTGATTTTCACAACTAAACACGATTTAGCAATGCAAACAGCGGACTCGCATAATAAAATAAAAAGAAATATAGCAACCAAATGCAATTTTAGAATATAATGTGGACAGAGATGGTATTGGTCTCAGTTCAACTATTCTTTTCTACTGCGTACAACGATGCGTTGGTATCATGAAGTTATTTTTGAATTACTACTGAACACAGCTGCTGTTAATTCATTAGTGGTTTTAAACATTTTATATCGACAAAGTGTCAATCATTGATTTTAAAGAGCAGCTAGTATTGCAGTTACTAGAAATGCTTTCGTGGATACAACCAAGGATTGCAGAAAAAATCGTAGCAAGTGTAGCAAGTGTACACAGTACACTTTGTGTACTTTGCAAATGAAGGGGATCAGATGCTAGATATACTAATGGTAAATAAACTAGCAAGAATCATTATAATGTCGTATGTATCTCCGGTGATACCGAAAAAGATAAGAGAAATTTTGCATTTGTTAATAGCTTAGATAAAATATGTTCCATAAATTATAGAAATAAAGGTATAAGCATTTATGTACCTTGCTACCCGGAAGAAGAGAGTTCAAAGACATGTTATGCAAAGGAGAGTAAGACAAGTGCAAAAAAAAATTCTTCGCACCTGCCACCAACCAATACTATTAGGTAGGTCAGTAATTTCTATTCAGTCTGTTGTTGAAGCTGCCAAGCAGTGTTTCTACCAAAGTGGAACATTTTACGAACATTTAACTTATTGATGTTGTTCTTATTTACGGGGCAGCTCAAGGAAACGCTCTAAGGGCAAGGCAAATGTACTTAGAGCGATATCCTCAGTGCCGCATTCCAAACAGCCGTACATTTACTAGAAAAGTCCAACATTTACGGGAGTATGGCACGTATCAACCACAAAACCATCATCGCGGTCGTTCAAGAACAGAAAGGGTTGTTAATGTAGAACAGCATGTCTTGGAATTAGTGAAGGAAAGTCCTAGTGTTAGCACTAGAAGACTTGAGTTACAAACTGGCGTTTTCCATTCTACTGTTTGGCGGATTTTGCGGGATCAGGAAGTACATCCTTACCACGTTCAACGCGTTCAAGATTTGCAACCAGAGGATTATATACGTAGGCACGATTTTTGTGATGGCTTCTTCAAAATTGCAACAACCGACCAAATTTCGTATTCAATTTGTTATCTACCGATGAGGCAGGATTTACGCAAGAAGGGGTGTTTAATGTCCATAATACCCACATTTGGTCAAATGAGAATCCACACGAAATAGTGGAACACAGTTTCCAACAACGGTTTTCCCTAAATGTATGCGCAGACATTGTAGGTGATCAGTTGATCACCTTATTGCGCCATACATTTTACCTGCTCGTTAAATGGAGCTCTGTATTTACACTTTCTCAACGAAGTCCTACCGGAATTGCTTGAAAACGTATCTTTAGAGACAAATGCTTCATGCGTTTGGAATTTTTTTTGGATGAAGCAGCACTTGTTCAATTTGTGTGTAATTTGTTTAATTTAGCGGTAAATGAAATTCTTAAATGCCTTCTAATAACAGAAATGTCCAACTGCTTCAATAAAACCTTGACCCCTCCCAATTCCGTAGTTTATGGCAAGCCAGACAAGTTTTACGTGTTTGCCACTTTGGATTTACTTTACAATTAGGTAATAACCTTCTACTGCTTCTGCTTAAATGCATTTTCTATGTATCATCAGCAGTTTTCAAACAAAACCTTATTCTATTTCTAATTCAAATTAATAAACTTAATGATTTTTGAAAAATGAATAGTACCATTGAATTCTACTTGAGCCAGTCCATTACTGGTGTAAATATTTGTACCTATTTCTGATACACCCTGTTTATATATGCTGTGATTGGCTTCCAAGAATTATTCCGCGTAGCAAATTGTTGGTCCTGGGACGGACCGTGATGGTTGTCTTGACGACATTTCGGCAAAGTCACATTTGCCATCTTCAGGTCTTGTCGGATAACTTTCTGCAGGTGCTTCTTGTAATACGACTGTACAATGTGACTTTCCCGAAACGTTGGCAAGACAATCACCCCGGTCCGTCCCAGGACCAAGAACTTTCAAGCTCTTTTTTTTTAGAAAAAGTAATTGAAAAATACACAAGGAGAAGCAGATGACACATCAGAAACAGAGCAAATTAAAATGGGTTGAAAACTGCCCACATTTATTTTTGAGGAAATGGCTGAGTATCCTTTCCTCGCTACGTGACATTTGGGGGCCGGCGTTACGGTGCCGCAGTTTTGGCGTCGCAGTTTTGGATCCAGGACGTTTTAGCGCCGGCCATTTGGGTGCCAGCACATTTAAGCGCCCAATTCCCAGGTGGTAATCATTACCAATATAATACATTTAATAGAAGCTTGTTTTCCAAAAGTTGCCCAGGTAATACTTTAGGCGTACCAGGTGACCACATACGATTAACGAAAGTACAAAGTGATTAGAGATATGCTTGCCCACTTATTATATTATTATTGTTATGCGGTTGAAAACTACTTCTAAGTAATGGCCATTATCCGTTTCATGTTTAAAATGTATTAAACTTAACTTTTTTTTCGACGGGCGGTGATATTTTACCCGTTTCGTCGTAGACACGACAGCATGTGTTTAATTTATTATAGAAATTTTCTACATACACACAAACGCCAAAACGGTGGCCCCAAATGTCCTGTTCTGTCCTTTTCTTTCCTTTTCCTGTACATAGTTTGTGTTAAAAATCTAAAGAAAATGATAAAATACATATCTAGTAAAAAGAAAAATACACATGCAAGAACCCTGCTTCTAAATTTCGTTATTTGTTATAGTTATTTAGTATTTTTCAAAGCATAATTTACATTACGAGGCGCTTAGGATGAACTATTATGACGAGGGTTCCTATTGTTACTATTATGTAGTTGTGATGTTTATGAAAGGAGAGTTGATTACCGTCGTCTATTGCTGTTGGTTGCCTTTTGAAATTGTTATTTTTATTAACGAGATGGTCGGTCTCGGAAAATCTATTTGCAAACAATAGCTGTTTGTTACAAATATCTAGAGGTGACGGAAGTTGAGTTTAGCATCGAGTCGCAAAGTTGAGGGTGTTTTCCCTGCAGTACAACATCATTTAAATATCCTGTCTTATGTTTCACCCTCTACGAAACCATAAATAAATCAGTTTAGAGCTCAAGCTACAGCGTTTAACTCTATTCATTAGGCGTTTCTGGCTTTGGTATGAAAGAGACTGCAGATTCTCAGCAATTTACGACTTTGATATGCATGCTTAAGAGAATTACGCATTGTTACAGACAATCAAGTTTGTTGTTTAATAACTCGTTTTGGTTCTTCTACTCTATTAAGCGCGGCCCGGCCGCCAATAAATTTAATTTTAATAAGTAACCTTTTACTTTTAGTCCATTGTACTTTGAATACAATGATAATTTTAAATATAGTAGCATTTTGATTTCATTTATTTCGCTTTTTTATCAACATTTTGATTACATTAAACCTAAGCAACATCTACAATTTTTAGCAAAATAGTCGAAATGTAATACGCAATCATATACAAACTGGCATATGCGCCAAAATACATACAGCTAGCGAATTTTAAGAATTATTTAATATTTATTTTAAAATAGCAAAGAGGGGAAATAATTAGTAATGTTAAATATTGATTTTTCATAATATAGGTAGAAGTAAGTCTTCTGTAATCAATAGTATGTTGGCAGTTTAGGGTAAATTGCTATGAGAATTGGAGACAAGATGTTTTGTAAATCTTGGGAATGCATTTGCCTCTCGTATTAGAAAAACGATGAATTAACATTTCAATTCCTATTTGTAAAAATATTAATCATCATCATCATCATCATCTGACATGAAGCTGACTCGAGGGTCAATCCTGGATACGCCAGGCCCAACCCATGCCAGTAGGTGGGTAGGAATTTACGGGATACGGTTGGGGCATTGCACAACGTTAGCATGTCTGCAATGCATACCGCAAGACACCGCTGCTGCAACACCAGGTAGTTAGTAAGCTACGCATCAATGGGGTTGTTGAGTACGTAGCCGAGACCGTCATGCGATTATGCATTTGAGCCTAATAAATTTTGGTATCAAAATTTCACATTGGTCTTATTTCACATCTATCTATTGGTCTAAGGTTACTGATTACACATCTCTTAGTTTTCTAATAACTAATAACCTACTTAATATTTACTCCCAAACTTATTTTAACTGTCCGTTGTGCGATTATGCATTTGACCCTAATAAACTTTGGTATCAAAGTTTCACAGTGTTCTTATTTTATATCTATATATTGTTCTAAGGTTACTGATTGCACATCTCTTAGTTTCCTAATGACTAATAACCTACTTAATATTTACTCCCAAACTTATTTAAATTGCCCGTTATGCGATTTTGCATTTGGCCCTAATAAACTTTAGTATCAAAGATTCACATTGTTCTTATTTCAGATCTATGTATTGTTCTAAGGTTACTGAAGGTTCACATTGTTCTTATTTCACATCTACGTATTATTCTAAGGTTACTGATTGCACATCTCTTAGTTTCCTAATAACTAAAAACCTACTTAATATTTACTCCCAAACTTATTCACACTGTCCGTTATGCGATTATGCTTTTGACCCCAATAAACCCTGGTATCAAAATTTCACCTTGTTCGCATCTCCCATCTGGCCATTTTTTTAAGGTAACAGAGTGTTCCTATCTTAGTGTCCTAATGACTAATTAACTACTTAATATTTGCCGCAGTGTTACCACTGTTTTACCCCTTAGTTGGTAGGTCGATTTTAGATTGTACTTCCTTCGTATCCCTAACCTTCCCCTCTGCCGTTGACAGCTAGATAGCCATCGTTCTCTTTCCCACTGGTACTTGCTTCGTTCCCTCTCCTCTGCCCGCCCCTCCTCACTCTTTTACTACCTCCTCCTCCTCGCCATCCTGTCCCTCCTCAGTCGACTCTTGAGCGGACTCTTCAGCCAGTGCGCACACTCCTCCTACCCCTCTTCGGATATGGATTAAAAGCACAACAAGGGAAAAATAAAATACTTGTAGAATTTCGTAGTTTATAATTATAATTAAAATAGAATAATAAAATAGTAGCAGTAGCAGTACAACGTTGTTGAAAATGTGATAGGAACAAATCTCTCTCTCCAATGCAATAAATTTGACAGGCTATTTATACTAATTCATCAGTGCACATTGAACAGTCTTGTGATCTATGATTGTTTATCTTCAGTTATCTTCAGTTAGTTCGGAAACTTTAGTTTCTGATAAAATGTCT